>PQWD01011965.1:0-262013 GCA_019425675.1 Leucinodes orbonalis
ATCTTTCTTAAAAAAAAAATGACTTCTGCATCTACCGCTAATAAATAATATTGTCAATTTACATTTTACTTATTCTTATTCCTAATACTAATTACCTGTTTTAATTAGGGACTTATAACTTATCTCTTACATTAAATTAGGAATCTTATTCGACTTTATAACTCCTAATCATTACAAGTAAGGAAAATTTTTGAATGTCGATTCTATTTTGCCGATGAAGTTTTAGGACGTATATATGGTGTTGGGAAATTCTGACATATTTCCTCAAATGTTTCAGCTCGCATATTGAAACCCAGTGAAGGAGCACCCGAATCACCAGGCGGCGCGAGGGAAGACGTACCCTCGCGCCCAGAGACGGACATTAGCATCTCTGGTGAAGAAACCAACCCAGATATTGTAAGTATATTATCTTATTACTCATACGAGTAAGCGATTAACAACGATCATTTGGAACAAACTAACAAACTTAACTAAAGAATGAAATCCAATGATTTCATATAACCTTAGTTTCTCACGGCAACAATTAATGTTGTTTCGCTCTTCGTAAAACTCTGCTGTAACTATAGGTCGGCTGACGAATGTATGATATTTTTAAGTTACGGCCGAAACCCCTGATCTAATTGCAAATTGCTTTCTTCGTCTAGGGTAGTCTAGTAAAATCAAATGATGCGTTTTCGAGCATAAAGTTATCGGCTACACGCTTTTTAGTTAGTAGGTAATTGGACTCACATATTGAATATAACAAAAGGTTTAGATAAATAAATAATTTAAGGGGACTAAAGACTTTATACTAATGAATACTATTTCAAAAAACTGGTAATGAAATTAAAGGTATTATTTTATTCAAAGATTATCCATTCGATGTACGAGTAATGATTGAGACGTTGGCTACTACAGCAAGGAAAGGAACCCGGTAGTTCGACACCTGGGCAGTACATTCAAACATATTCCGCATGAACATGTATTTGGTATGGGTGTTTCTATCTAGAAAAATATACAAGTATATTTATCAGTTGTTTAGTACCCAAATTACAGGCTGAATGCTTAATTTGGGACTATGGTGGTGGTGTGTGTTTCAGTATGTGTATGTGTGTGTGTATCAGAGGATATTAAAAAAAACTTGTTATATTTTTTAAAGTACTACTTAGTATGATTAGGATTGTGAACAGGACATTAATATCCTCACACGGACTCCTGACGCCCACTCACGTGTAATTTCTATATAAAATGCGTCATCATAAACTTATTGATGAAGTAAACATTTATTTTATACATGAAACCATCGATCATCTTTACCATTTTAAAGATACACCATATTAATACCAATATGATTTTATATCCGAAATTGTAAAAGTTCGAAGTTGAAACTCTGACGCTGAATCACATGGAATCTGTTTATCTTAAATATACGGCCACAATAATTTACAACTGCTCGTAATTAAATTGTAATTGATTCATAAATAAATTTAACTTTCTTATAACAATTTAAATAATATATATTCCGTAGCTCGTAGGTAACTATCCATAGATAATAATAAATACCTACATTTATTTCTGACAAAGCCCATTAACGTTAGCAACAGGGGCTTAAACTAGTGGTATTATAATTTTTAATGAAATTGGGGCAACCAAATAAGGATTTAATTGTTGATAGCATAACTTCTTGATGTCGCATTAATATTAATTGTAAATTCTAGTATCGAAACCTTGACCAACTAAATTATTTTTATGCGATGCTGCAGCCGAATGGAATCTGAGGAGCTGATGATAGCGCAACCTTTTGTTATGTCGCATTTACATGAATTGTATATTCTAGAATCGAAACCTTGACCGACTAAATTCTATTTTTATGCAGTAGCTTTCAACCTAATGAGTACTCTAAGGAACTGTCGATAACATACCTTTTTGCTATGCCATATATTCTTAACATATGTCGCTGATGATTCCAGGAGCACGAGCCGGCGGGTTCGAATGTGAACACCGAGTCTCGGCCGTCGGACAACGTCGTCTTCATCATGAACGCCAAGCCCGAGGACCGCGCCACAAGCTTCTTCGCGCAACCCGGCATTCTCGCCGGTAAGTTTAGATTTATTACTGATTATTTGAACTATTTAATGAAAAACTGGAATTCTAAAAAAAACGTAATAACTTTTTTTATTTTAAAGAAGTTGGATAAGCCTGTACAGATTGAATGCTATGTACTTATTTTTTTTATGGGTATGCCGCCAACAGTACATATACTTAACTAGGAAATTACAAATATATGAATTTATGTTCTAGTACATGCACAAATAACAGGCATACTCAGCATTCTCTTGAAACGAAGAGCAACAAGAATAAAAGAAAAAATAACTAATATTACAATACAAAATAAAACTATTGCAAACTAAGACTGCTTAGCAGTTCAATTTTGAATTTATATTAGAAATCGTGGAAAATATCATTTTTTTGGCAAATTTCAAGATAGAAACTGTATTCGCCATAAGATAAGTGGGGCATGATGACCCAGATTTGATCGAAATCGAGGTTTATGGAATATTTAACAATTTATTGAAATAGATGGCGTTGCAGTTATTTTGCATCGCACAGGTAGTGTTTGTCGAACAACATAAGACTAAGACTTTTTATTATTACGGAGCTCTTTACAAAAGCTTAGACTTGTCCTTAGTGTTCGTTACTTTTTATTTTCAACCACATATTATTTTATCAGAATGTGAAGGGCATTCTTATGTGCTGTCTGTTCATAGGTTTATTTTTCAGTAAATTTGCTTTCAACGAAATTAAATTCTAATATAAATATTGTTAAGTTAAATGTCCCTTGGGCAAAATGAGGAGAGTATTTAGCAGTGATCCGCGATTTTTTTTCCTGGCAAAAAATAACAAGAATGTTTTCTGATTTCAGCTGTGATCGGCGGCGCAGTTGTAGGGCTACTATGCGCAATACTGGTAGTTATGTTCATAGTGTATCGTATGCGTAAGAAGGACGAAGGCTCGTACGCACTCGACGAGCCGAAGAGAAGCCCCGCCGCCGCCTCCTACGGGAAGGGACACAACAACCGCGAGTTCTACGCGTGAGACGACACAGAACAAACCATGCCACGTGTTTACTGAGCACCGATCCAAAATGGCCGCCGGCCATTTCGGCGCTTTTTTAATTTTGACACGTTCCGTTCCAGACAACGGATTACAATTACTTTCTCTAGCGTGGCTGTATTGTTCTGTAAATTCATATTTGTCCGACAAATAAAGTTACTTTTTTTAATAATTTGACAGTTACATGTACGGATTGTACTGCGATACGTACAAGCCCAGTACACAATTATATGTCTTATCGAAGAGATTGTACTGAAACAAAACGCAATGACATAAATTATATCACTTGGCAGACCAATTTAAACATATGGTGTGAATTGAGGTTCATGATGAAATAATTTATCTATGTGTACTAATTGACTTCTTCGTATTTCGACCAATTGTGGTTTGAGTGTTGTATGTCAATAGTTCTAATCATGCCTATGATGTTGTATGGAAGATAGTCTTGTAAAAATTAATGTGCCATCTGCTTCAAAACTGTATATTGCTATAGTTTCTCTTCGCCTAGACTTATGCATATTGTAAAATCACAAAAGTGGTTTATGGATACGTCCATATCGTTTAATTGATTATGTAAAATAATTATACTAAAATATACTATTTCTAATGTTTTGATGTAGAATTTATACAAAAAGTATCAGGAATAATAAAAAAAATATCAACGAATTCTTTTGAAATGATTCGAAATAAATGTAATCATTATACATAATTTTATTGTTGTAAACTAGTAATGCGTGTCTGCTTTACGTTCCTTAAATTAATGTTAGTGTCAACAGCGTCGGTTGTTGACCAATTTATTTTTAAGATTTGGTGTTTCATTTATTTTTAATCACATTTGCTGAATATATAGGCTTTATTTAAAGGCAATGATTACATTGTCAGTTTTGGCTATGAATTGAAAGAGGAATTGAATTAAGTTCTTTTTGGTTTTTAAATATATTTGTTTCCTCTTTTTATTGTTTAGACTACAGCAGAATGGAATTCCGGTGGTAAGTTTGTGTTTATTGGAACCAAATGCTTTAAACGCTGGTTATTCCTGACTTGGTGTTACTTTACTCGGTATAGATTATTTGTGTTCTTTAGCTGTAATTATTCGTATCTAGGTTGTGCAACGAAATTTATTTATACAATTTTCGTTTATTTGTCTCGTAATCAATGCTGTTTGTGCCATCTTGAATGTTAATATTATCTTTATTATCGATTAAGTCTTACTTCCTCGCTCGTTTAGATCTTAATTTAATATGGCGTCGTGTTTCAATTATAATTAAATATACCATACCGTAATGAAATCTAATTAAAAAAATATTTATTGAATTAAAATGGGTTATACGAGTGAATTCTGGAATTTATTTCATTAATTATTTCAAAGTATAGAATATTAATATGTTATATCACTTGCACAAAAAATTAGTCTCGTATGTCAAAAGTAAATCAATCAATGTATTATTAAATATTTAGATATATAATTTATAACTGTAAAAACGTTCGGCGAGACAGATATATCGGAAAATTCATTAGAGTACATTAGAGTGAATCGTCGCAATATTCTGGATTTTTCCTCGGTAACACTGCAATCATTTTCATTTGGCTTGAAATGTATATTTAAGATGCTGAAAATGCTTGTAGAATTAATGAGTATATTATTAATATAGATAATGCGTAATTGATATTTATATTAAATAATATAGCATTCGATGAAACGCTACGGCTTGTGACGTCGTCCACTTTGCCGCGAGATAGATTTTACCCGTGTATGTCTAAAGTGGTATATGCAAACAGAATTGTTATTAAATAACATACAAGTGTATAACTAAAGCTTTTATATAATACCTACTTAAACGCTGCTTAGCAAAATGGAATTGCAGTGAATCGATATGAAAAATCCATGGAACAATCACTAAATACATTCCTATCGGTCCGTTGAAATTGAGTGGTAGCGAGTTAGTTGTAAGTTGTACATTATAATTGTAAATGTCTTAGACTAACCTGATTAATTATGCAGTAAAGTCGTGTAACTAAATAGGTATACGTAGCCGATATTTGATCAAAAGACCGATATTTCTATTTTATTAATACAGATGGAAGTATTTTGACGGCAAAAAACAAACGAAAGTTGACGTTGAAGAAAACTTATCAAGTTGAAACATGCAAGCATAACTTTCAATAATTTTATGATGACGCAACTGTTATTATAATAACTGTAATCAGAGTGTTTTGTATTATCATACCTGAATAGTCACTATGATACTGAAAACGTCACATCAATACCTAAGTATGCAAATAAAAATGTTTTACCCCAAAACGGCCTTTGAGTGCAGTGTAATTAAAAATACGTTGAAAATGTAACGATAAGAATGTATAATATTCTATTAATTTCACATTTAACATCTGCAAATAAGAAAGCTAACAGCTTAATATAAGTAGCTGTCAATAATACTTCTTTGGAATCATGTTATGTTAGTATATTATTAATTAATTACCTCCATAGTTACAGCATTTTGTAAACAAATTGTTTCATTTATAACATAAACTTGGCATTAAAATAAAATATTATTTATAAAGTCAATATTAACTACCAACCCTGTTCTATTTTATTTAGTTTTATAATGTTTAATAAATGCATTAAGTTATACATGCACGATGTAAGTAATTGTAAAACCTTTCATAGTGAAATCAATATTTGTTTGTGAATTATATAATCATTAATTGTACCCATGACAAAAGTAAACAATACAATTAAATTTTATTTAATGATTATTTAATAAACCCTACCTACTTAGGAGCTTATTCGTTAATTCAAGCTTTATCATTTATATGAATAAAATATTTTTATGAATATTATTCATTCATTCATTTGCAGTATGAACTAAAGTTTTAAAGTTAATTATTCAAATCTGTTAAATATACCAATTCGGTCGACAATGCATACATAAAATTCGAGGTTATTTCTGGTGAAATTCCTTTTTTGTGTCGATTAATGGCCTAATTGTTGCCAGGATATAACTCAAAATAATTTCGATAATTGAATCAAATTAAAACAAACCTTTATATATACTATTCTTATCAGCTAAACGAGTAAGTACTCAGCTTGAGTTTAAATATCTGATTCATATCTACATTTTAGAGTCAATGTTTTATTTGACAAAAACTAGAGTGATTAAAGACTACATTGTGGATCACATGCTACGCGATCTAAGGAGGTATATTGTAAATGTCTGTCTTAGTGACATAACAACAAACACCTATACAAGATGTGTGTTTATTATAGTTAACAGTTGTCTTAGTGTGTGGAGGTGTTTGTAAACAGTAAAATTGCAAATGTTCACATAAACGTCATCACCAGAATTATGTGTCTCAAATGTTCCTGGCTGTAAATCAATATGATGTTTTCAAAATAATTTCGTACTTCAAAAACCAATTCTGTTCAGGGCCATGTGTGTGCACACATTTATACTAATATACATTTTTATTTTCGAACTGACTACTCCTGTTGGCCGCAGATGACCTTTACAGCTTCACCGGGCATTTGGCGAGCACAGATGCTTAAAATTACCACAAGGAGCCTAAGGGTGTCCCAGAGTGGAACTCGAACCTCGGCTTAGGGCGTTGTGGGGGGGGGGGGGACTAACATACATTGTAAGTGGTTAGGTGTAAGCATTATACAAAAAATTAATGAGTGTCCACCTTGTAAATAATGCTCCTTTACACTTAGATAAATATACAGGTCATTACGAACAATTGTGGTGTTTTATTTTTTACTAGCTGTTCCCCGCGGTATTGCCCGCGTTATAAGACATTCTCCCGAAGTAAAACATAACCTTAAAGCGCGCTCAGGGTAGTTACCGTCATCTTTTAAAGCAGTGTTACAATAATATAACTTCGTCTTTTCTAGTTCAAAAATGCTGACGTATCATTATACCAATACTGTTATAAGAGATTGCGGTGACGATTGCGGTAACCCCCAGGGTGTGCGTTACCCTAGCAGGAAAGTATGTCCTAGAGTGATATGAGTGGTACCAATGTTTTGTGCTCAATTTACTATATATGTGCGCCAAATATTATATATGTGCATCCAGCCGTTTTGGAATAAATCGAAAAAAACAGTTCCTGCTAGGGTAACGTTTTTCTAGCAGGAAAATTTTTAACAAAACATCGGAGAGAAAAAATAATTAGTCCGTTAGAAAGCTTGTTTGTGCATGAATGTGCGCCAAAAATTATATATGTGCGCCTTCAGGTTTTTGAAATATTCAACTTTTTAATCTTCCTGCTAGGGTAACGTTTTACAAAATCGCATATCTCGAAAACTATTGCATGTGCGTTTATGAAAAAAAATGCATAAATAGCTCTTACATGTGCCAATATGTGCCGGAATTTTGAACAAGAAAAAAAACTTAGATTTTAAGTTATAGCGATTTTTTAAGAAATTAGAAAAAAAATGTAGCCTCTTTATAAAAAGACCGATAAGCTCATAAAAAAATGCATTTGATCCGTCTTGAGACGCAGATTATGTGCAGCAAGTTTCAATAGTGCACATTCATTAGTTGTTGAGTAATATGAGAAAAACTAAACAAAAAACCTATCATGAGTTTGACGTTCACATACAAGAAACTGGTTCAATCTAAGATGAGCGAGTGTAAACCATGATTATGTGCATATTGTCAACTAAAATTGTGAAAATTTTCAGCTTAAAATGTTCCGTATTTAAAAAGATATAAACAAAAATCAAATAAAATAAAATACGGTCGATTATCCGACCAAATTGGAATGACTACTAAAAAGCGACGGTTCGATATGTATCGATGGCCTTCTTAAATTTACACATCAACCTATTGACACGTCTTGTGCCTAAGTACAGTAAAATAAAAAAGTGATACTTATTAATTTTAGAAAACAATATTCCATATTTATAAATTTCATAAAAATGCATTGGGTAGTACAAATGGAAATAATAAAGAATGTATTGAAAAACAATATAAAAAACGAAATTTTAGTTTGAGAATGTGCTTTAAAGTATTATGCTTAGTTCGTTATTATGTATGTTCGTTTTTTTTCTTCTCACATAAACTCCACACGACTTGCACAATTATTTTAGTATTCACTTCATTCTTTTTTTGTAGAGTTGAGGTATTATTCACAAATAAAACTCTATAATATTTGAAGATAAGCGTGACACCATATTAAAGTAAAAGTAACCATCAATGGACTATGTATTAACTCTGGCCGCGCGCACCAGCTATGACATAATACGTATTGCTTGTAGCAAAAAGGACAGGTAACTGAGGTATTAATTAGAGGGAGACAGATATGTAAACAGTACTCCATCTTGAATAATGCAAAGGGCTTTTTACTACAATTGCACACGTTTGGCTTCTGAAAATTATAAAGTTATGTTCATACAGTTTTAATTGGGAACAACACGGTCGGTTGGTGCAACTGGTGCATCTTGCAGAACAACGATCAACGCTCTCTACGCGATGCAACTGAGTCACAGCACAGACTATCAGCAAAATGTTATGAAAACGCACATTTAACTGGGCCTCAATCCCATTTAATTACTTGAAATCACAACACCATTCCGTCACTTTACAATCCAACTGTTTATTTGGCATTCTGGTACAATTTTAATGATAATGATTTAAAATGGTAATTATATACTAGAATGAATTGTGATGTTACCAATTAAAATTTACCATAAAACGTAACATATGATGCGCCATTTTCAAAGATCATATTTTCGTATAAACATTTCTGGAAGCTTCCCAGGAAATACATACGAGTATGTTGACCAAATTCGAAATTAAATCTAAACCTATCGTAAAGTTTGTCTAAATATTGAGTCCTTTATTAATTGAATTACCTACAAAAACGGCATAAATAATGTGTACGTTGATAATCCTGTTGCGAAACCTAAACCCGTGATGTTTTTGTGTTTTTATTTTCAAATGAATATACAAAATATAATTTAATATAAAAAGAAACGTTTTAACTTATGAATACAATGAACTCAGTCATATGTCAGTTAAAATCTCTAAAGCCTATAAATCGTAATTAACGTCTAGTGAGCCATACTTGTATGAATTATATATTATAAAATATTAAACAATAGGCACTGGGTATATTTAATTTATTACAATAGTCTCATTAAAATAATATAGAAAATTAAGTTAAAAAGATAAGTTAAGTTTGCTCTACGTGTCTTACAATAGATACTCGTTAGCAAAATCTAAAACAATACAGTTTAATTTTACAAAATACTTCATACACAGAGACGCTAATGAAAGGCAATAAGAACGTCTACATTGACGTCATGTAATAGTGGCGTTATATATTTATAAAGGTATTTCGAAACGCTTCACAACGGCAGCGTGGCCGAGTGGTCTAAGGCGCTGGTTTTAGGCACCAGTCCGAAAGGGCGTGGGTTCGAATCCCACCGCTGTCAAATATTTTTGTTGTTATTTCTATTTATTCATGCTCTATAAGTTACTTAAAAATCAAATCTTTTTACATCGTATATGTCTGTCTATATTAATAGTCGATTAATCATTTGTAGATTAGAAATTTTACCGAAATTAGAAACACATATGGAAGAAGTTATGTATGGTTGGTATGGTTTACAATACTTTTTTTAACATTATTTTGCTCACCAAAATCTCAACTAACCAGACCAAAATTAATTACCTACATTGAAACAACTCACAAATTGCGCCTTTCGTAACACTAAGTCCGCCAATAATCTCGCTTCCTAATCAAGATTCTAACTGCACTTTCTCTTAGGTAATCAACCGTGGCGATCTAGACAGGAGGATTTTGAGGCTACTATGAAATTATATACTAATTTATTTCGATCATATTTTAGACTCGGTACTGAGACATCTAGGTAGGTTACACCAGAGTGCTAGGTATCGCCCCTAAAAATAGCAGTCTTTAATTTTAAGTGTGCAATTTTTTATTCATCAATAAGGCAATCATTAGCGACAAGCCAATGTAACAAAAACATTTACAAGCTATAATAAAAAGCCAAATTCGACAGTTCGTAATGTATTTATAAATTGATTAATTCTGCAGCCATTGAATCTTGTGCTACGAACGAACCGTCTAATAAATACTTTTCAATTGTGATGTTTTATAGCGTATTTAATTCAAATTAATGACGGTAAAAAAATGTACGTGTTGTAAGACTACTTATAAGTAGGTAGTCACAAAATTTAACAAGTTACACTTTTTTTTTAATAATATCTGCAGATAGGTTTATTTACTAACAAGATGCATAATCACAATGAAAAATCAACCAAAAAATGTCCGAGCCGCTGGACACATACGTTGATTTACTAAGTACTATATTTAAGATATTAAAATAATCATTAAAATTATTACCTTAAGTAAGTTAAGGGAGATCTTTTCGTCCAAAATACCTCAGTGTCTGAAGACGAAAGTCTTTGACCAGTGTGTGTTGCCGGTTATTACATACGGAAGTAAAACGTGGTCGCTTACTAAGGGCCTCTTAAATAGGCTTAAAGTTGCTCAACGTGCTATGGAAAGGGCTATGTTAGGTGTTTCCCTACGCGGTAAGATCCGGAACACGAATATCCGTAGGATAACTAGAGTGACTGACATAGCCCACAGTATAAGTTGAAGTGGCAGTGGGCAGGGCACATAGTGCGTAGAACCGATGGTCGATGGGGCGGAAAGGTTCTCGAGTGGCGTCCGCGTAACGGAAAACGAAGCGTAGGCCGACCCCCAACCAGATGGACTGATGACCTGGTTAAGGTGGCGGACAGCAGATGGATGTCAACTGCAAGGGATCGGTCCGCGTGGAAATCATTAGGGGAGGCCTTCGTTCAGCAGTGGACTTTCTAGGTTGTAATGATGATGATGATGATTGCCTGAAGGCGTCATTAAAAGGGTATAACATTAAAATCACGAGCATACCTATGTCATTTTAACTTGTAGCGAGCGACATGATTATGAATGAAAATTTTACCCAACTGACGCAATGGGCAAAATATTGCGCTTTATTGTATTCTTTAGTTGCCATTGTATAATATATATAATTGTTTGCTTATGGAATGTGCGCAATAAAGTGTTTATAAACACTTTATTGCGCACATTTCATAATTTCTCTATCTGGTGTCGTTGTATTCAACTTTGTATTCAAGCCGGCTAAGGCAATAATAGAGCGTCGGGTGGCTCAATGGTGTGGACTGTCGCCTTTCTACCGGGAGGGCTGAGGTTCAAATCCCGACACGTACCAATGTGTTTTCGAATTTCGAATATATATACGTTATCCGATGCTCTATGGTGAAGGAAAACATCGTGAGGAAACCTTCATGCACGCCTGCGAAGAGATTCAAAGGTTGTGTGTGAAGTCGTCCAATCCGCATTGGGCCCGCGTGGACGACTATGGCCTAATCACCCTATACGGGTAGGCTCGTGCCCCTCGGTGGGGACGTTTAATGAGCTGATGATGAAGGCAATAATAATATAAGTACCTATTATGAGAAGAATGACGTCATTAGCGGCAAAAAAACTGTTTTGGTCAAAGTAGGTCTACTTTGCCTATGGTAATGTATTCGATATATAAAAACGAGATCATCAACATAAATTTTCTTGCAGAATGGGTGGAGTTTATGCGTTGTTTGCAAATATTTTAAATACTCAAAATAATTCCAAGGCGAGAATTACTAATACACAAAAACTAAAAATTAAAATTATACCAAGTCTTTTAGAGAATACTATTTTACTGAACCAAGATAATAACCTACACATAAGGAGATTCAAGGGTTGTGCGTGAAGTCGGTCAATCCGCGCTGGGCTAGCGTGAACAATTATGGCCTCTATACACCCTTTAATAAAATACCATAAATCTTGCTGAATTGCCCTTTCATCATTTTAAATTAAAGATTTAAAAAATCCTCATGAAAAAAGGTTACTATACATTAGACGAATATTTATCAGATAAAGATGTGTGGTCTTGCACATAGTGTTCCAGTTACAAAATCCTTGTAATAAAATATTGTAAAGTTATGTGTAGGTAAATGACAAAACTCTGTATTAAAAGTTTAAAAGAATAACTCGAGTTTCTTGCCGGCTCTTCTCGAAGATCCTATTTATTCCGAACCGGTGGTAGAGTCATAAAAAATATTATAATAATAACAATTAACGATTCAAAAGTATCTGTAACAGATTTATTTGAATAAAGATTTTTTTATTTCTTTCTTTGTCTTAAAAATTACGGACCCTTACAGGTAAGCTCGTGCCCCTCGGTGGAGACCTTTAAGAGCTGATGGTGATCTTATCAGCGTCTACTCAGTAATATCAACTCTCCGATCCAGTGCTGCAGTAGTATATTAAAACTTGAATTTTTTTTAATTAATTTTTGTCGGTTTAGAAATGTTTCTTAAATTTTTTTTTTGAGCAGTCCGTTACAACGGACCCTCAATTTGCGTGCCATAAATGCGGACGTAAGTGTCGTTCTAGAATCGGCTTATTTGGTCACGAGCGGCATTGCTCTCTCCGATTAGGCGCTGCTTTAATCATTTGAAAAGATGGATAAGGCCTGATGATGATATTTATTAGCCGAGGTAAACAGCCTAACGAAGGCAGGCCGGTGACTATCCGGTCGTCATGTTGACTTGGTGATTGTCAACGAATCATCACTCGCTGCTACACTATCACGCCATTCGTTATACCCACAGATTTCCCAATACAGGAGATGGGGCAAGCCGCGTTTAAAGTGCGACAACTGTAAGCTCAACGAGCATACACTGTCGAGTCAAGACGCACGAATATTAGAAGAAATTACCGTTTTTTTCCAAAATGCCATCCTGTGCAATTGTAACATACCATCATCGCAATGAATCAGTAAATTTACCAAGAAATATAATAACTTTTCACAGGTAAGAACCGAAAAGAAATTACGACACTGGGACTGCCTATAAACTTGGCGGCTTGTCCAGTCTAATGTATATTCTGATGTCTGTGGTTATACCTGTATTAATTATTATTTATGAAAAGTATTCAAATTGTTAAAAGTTAAAACCCCCTTAATCACTAAATAAAATGCATAATATAGCAACAAATAAAAAGTATGATACTTCCTTTATGAAGATTAATGTGTTGTGACCCCTGCTTCGCGTTAAAACTATCTCCTACTTTCATCGCCATTTAGGAACAAGAAATCAATTATAAAAGTTTGAAAAAAACAGGTTATTATATAGTGCAGAAAATAAATCAACGTTATTTATATGTTTGCCACAGTATGTTTTGCAGAACCAGTAATATGATGTGCTAAACGACGCATATTTTTGTATTGAAAGAATCACTAACTTACCAAGAGTAAGTTAAAACAGGATACCAATCGCTAATAACACATCATTAATCACATGCCAGTTTGATATAGTTTTAAAATAATCTTGTGTGTGCAAGATAGCGCCACAGTTCTAGCTCTATATTATTATTATAGTGCACCTTCAACGCTCATAGGTATATATTTATTAATATCTTTATGAATCCATAAAAAGTGCTCAATATGCTAATTTTGATATATTTTTATCTTATGGCCTTTAAGCCTTTGCTATGGAGTCAGTTACTGCAACCTAATCTGGTACTGTGTATATAGCGAACTCTATTCAAAACTGGTGTGTAATTAATCGATGTCAAATCATACATGACTCGCCCCGATCCTTAGCGGAATATTAGCATAAACAAAGACTAAATTCGTACAGAGACCACGGAGTTAATAAATAATAATAAAAGATTTGGTGTATTTATTAACTGTACCCATTGGTAGCGACACGTTTTTGGAGGATTCGAAGTCCAACCACTCAGACGGTATAGTAGACAGCCTCCCTTCTTGTACGTTTTTCGAGTGCTTGTTGGCGGATGACTAAAGCCTCATATGTTGAATGGATGAAAATATAAGGAACTGAAATTAATATAATGGATTAAATTTCTTATTGCGTATGAAAAATTTACAAAATTTCTAACATTCACCGTGTACAAGTGGTGCTTTGTTAATTAGTTATTGCCTTTGCTTCTTTGTAGACAATGTCACTATATGGAAATACTAATACAGCTAATTTGACTTGTTTACAAATGCGAGCGCCTTTAAAGTTATTTTTGCCTTATAGAGTTTTTATGCCATAAGTGAACACGACGGTCAGTGTGCTCACCTGATTGTAAGTGATACGCCTGACCATGACAGAAGCAATGTTGAAGAAAATAATAAAACGAGGTATTCATTATTTTTCTGACGTTTTCGTCACCTGAGACGACAGATGTTAGGTCTCTTATACCCGGTAATTTTACTAGCTATAGTGCCCTCATCCCGATACACAATGTGCAAAACACTCCTATTTAGTTCTTTAAATAATAATTTTATTATGAAAAGTGCCCTAACTTATCTGCATATTTTCTATACTCTATGGCACAGTCCGAAAGATAGTAGCCGTTTTTTTTTTTAATAAATTACCCCAGGCCATTGTCTATGCTTAACCCGAGACGTTACTCGATCAAATGAAAGAAAAAGTTAACTAATATCAGCTGTGACAGCGAAAGTAAAACGAGAAACCAATAGAAATTAATCTGCGATCAATGTAGTTTATACTTTCAATATTCAAGCCTTGATGGTTAAGGCGTTTATAGATTAACTACTCGGTTCAACAATCGCTTGATCTTGAAGTTCAAGGTGGGATTTCCGCTTATAAATTTTGTTTTTACCAAAGCTTATAATTTTTATTTGCTTGATCAAATGTTTTAGAGGTACTGTTCAACGTCGTCGTGGTGAAATAAATAAAATCATATTTTGATTAGGTGACACCTACCAGAAATTCAAAAGAGAACTGCTAAGCTTACCTGCTATGCAGTCTTCATTTCCATAGTTTTATTTTTGTATTGGAATATTATATACTTCTTTGTTATCTTCTTGTAGCTCTTTGTTACTAGAGAATGCTGTGTATGCCTGTAATTGGTGCATGTGTGATATTCTTTGTTTGTTTATTTGTGATATTCTTAGTTAAGTATATGAACTGTTGGCATACCTATAAATAAATAAATAAGTACTCATATCTTTAGTGACACGTCATGAACACACACATCATATTGTTTTGTGAGCATATCACGAATCTATACTTTAAACATCATTTTTAAGTTTGACGTACTAATGATGTTGAAGTTTGTTTTGAGTTATAGAGTAAAATATCGAGTTGCTTTTATTTTTGACACGATGTAATCGTTAAACCAATTCAAAAAATATTAAATACAAAAACTTCGTTCAATTACCTGCCACAGCATTCCAGTGCTCATAAAAACATCTCCAGAGTAGACTGAGTGCTTAGTATCCACTGTAGTAGTAGTGTAGTATCTTACTGTTTAGTATCCACGATTATTTAGGTTATCGATTATCTAGGGTATGTAAGTTCCTGATAAATAATTTACTTATTTATGTACGTGTAATCTCACGACTAACATTACAGGTTTCTCCAATGCGATAGCGTAGACAATTATAATATTTTCAATATCATATCAACATTAAATAACAATATAACCTAAGAAAAATTTAATTAAAATAAATCAAGAATAGATTAATGTCGAAAGATGCCATTTCTATAAAATATATTAAATGTTTAATCCCGAAACAATAGTGCATGTTCGATTATATCCTCCAATCGAATCATACGTTAGTATCGAATAAACTCAATCGGTGAACTCAAATCGAGACCCGAAAACACATCTAACTAAAAATAACAAAAACGCACTTGCAGAGTACCGATACTTAAATAACACCGTTTCACGAGTATTTTGCACTCCAATTGGTGCCATTATTTGAAGTACATTTGTACGATATTATCTTCATTGACACAAAATAATTTGGAACAATTCTTTGTGAACTGATGTTTTACTTTCTTCGTCTTTTTCGGTTGCCACTTAGAGAATAGTCGAAACTAGAACAATACATTCTAGTATAGCGAATTTAACACAATATTGAAGGCATTCGTAATAATAAAAATAATAAATAAAATATATATATTTGTAAGGTATTAAAAGCGACATTGATTCTGTTATTTCCTTTCCTATGGTACCTACATCATGCATCTGGTGATCAAAGTGTTAAAAATCATTATCAATTTGATTAATACCATATGATGTTTATGAATAAGAAAAAGACTTGATAATCATTTTGGCTTCATGCATATATTAATATGATATATGACTCATGTAGTGTAATGGTTGAAATGGTAGACACTGTAAAAAGCCTAAATATGTCCTAGCCAAACTGGTAAAACAAGCACATAGTTGACTTTTCCCTTGGGATTCGAACCCACACCTCCCACACAAGCACCGATCTAAAGCGATCGCAGTGCCCACTAGTCCACGGAGGCAGGATTTATAACCTCGCTCATTTTGACATCGATGCCTGCTGGAAGAATGAATGGAAAGCGTAAGCAATTGGTTTATTTGCCCAAGTTGTAGACCCAACAGTAAAACCAAGGATTTCGATATTCCTCGTAAACTTTGGTGTAAGTAAAATAGGCTTAGATCAGGGCATGGTCGCTGTAACTATTTTCGGCATAAATGGGGTTGGCAAGATTCGAACCTGTGTGATAGTGGCGAAGAAGCCCAAACCATGGAACAAACCAACGACATCTAGGCTGTGGTGTCGTTGGAACAAACTGTTCAGCAGTGCCCAATCCATGCGTTTAAAGGCTCTTTGGAAGACATCCATAATCTGACTCCTGAGGCGGCAAATTGGCTGGGGGAACTTAGTGTGGACTTATAAGAACATAATAAATTGTGTCATATGTAGTCGCATAATTACAGTCCGCCATACGATTATTTACATTTATTAATATCTTACATGCACAGATGTATGCATGCATTCATAAATCTGCGCTTATATGGATGAGGAGTATCTAATCTGCCATTTTATTCGGGCGCCTTTGTTTATGTGATTTATTGGCTATAAAAAAAATACAATTTCTAAACTACTAAGCCTACTGGACACCTTTCTCCTTTTACACGCGTAATAAAATGTGTCATAAAACATACACTAATATGATTTATATTGCCTCACGAATAGTTGCTATATTAAAAAATATTTATTAAGTCCTGACACTTTTAACTGTCAAATTAGATGAGTAATAAAAAAAAAGTTTAAAAAAGAAAGTAGAAGTTATATGAATCCTAGGACTAAGCTTGGTCCTAGTATGAATCTATCTCTTATCTAATGAACTAAAAAGCATTTAGGTTCACGAATAAATCAGAAATGATAATTATACAATATACTATCGTGAATCGTTTAAAGGTAGGATATAGTATTTTTTTCAATGGAATTGTTTTAATACCAAAAATTCAGTTACACTACCTTTAATATGTCAATTAATAACCTCAAAAGAGTGTTGAGTGATGCCAATGCCAGAAAAATGGTGGAAAATAATGAAATGTCATTTTCAAAAATCAATAAAAAAGCTGCATTAAAATATCAGTCAACATACCTATATGCAATCTGTTGCTATGTCAACGGCTTTTCGGCAGATGTTTCCTATTACATAACACACGAACTATTGCGAAAACAACCCAATAAAAACGGTTCTCGCCAATTAGCTGTAATAATAACAGTTACGGACTTAATTAAGCTGAACTTCGCTGGGTATAGGTACCGTTCCCACGGCGACGCATTTTAAGATGCCAAAGATCATGTTATACTTAGGAAATGATGTTTTTTATTGATATACATAGTAAGGTCAGTGCACTCATTCCATAGAATTGAAACGACTAGGATCTATTTTTAAGATTTTTAGTTTATTTTAGATTATGTATTACCTAAATGTTATGTTCAAAAGAGTGGCTGTCGAGTTTCTTGCCGGCTCTTCTCGAAAATCCTACTTATTCCGAACCTGGTAGAGTCATAAAAAAAAAATAAGCACCGGATAAAAACAATTGACGGTTCAAAAGTATTTGTAAAATAATTATTAAAATAAAGATAATTTTAATCTACTTTACATAGATGTCATAATTGCTTATTTTATTTTTGACACTTATGAATATCGAATGATACTTTTAGTTCGGACTGATTCTAAAAATCTATAACGAAACTCAGTACTTAGTTTTTTTTTAGAATTTCAGTTTCTATTATGTGTCATCTACATGATATAAAAAGTTAAATAAATTTGGTTATAGAGCGACTATCGAGTTTCTTGCCGGCTCTACTCGAAGATCCTATTTATTCCGAATCCGAACCGGTGGTAGAGTCATAAAAATACAATAATAACAATTGACGATTCAAAAGTATTTGAAAAAAGAAATGTATAAAGATACTTTGTCATAGTTGCAATTTCAAAATAGCTTATTCTACTTTTTAAATATCGAATAAGCTCGTTAGTTAGACGTGACTACTGGTGCCAGAAGAAAGCAATTAAACCACCAAAAACCGCGATAGTTCACCATTAGTCTACCGTAATCTATCACATATACGACTGTCCATCATATCGATATTTTTCTAGGTGAATTTCACAGGTTTTGGGTCAGTCGTGAGTTGCGGTGGCGGACGCCGGGCGCTAGTATAAAAGCACGGAGAAATGCTCTCACTGCATCCAGTCAGCTGTCTCCTCCCAAACAATAAACAACACCATGGCAGCCAGATTCATCGTCGCCGTGGCGCTGGTCGCCATGTGCCATGCCAGCCCCGTCCTTATAAACGGTACGCTATACTCTCATGGATTATTTTCATAAATAACTCAATAACACTCTAAATATTTTTTATTTATTAACAAGTCGTAAGCCATTTAAATACTGACGTAATTTTTTGTTCTTCTCAGGTGTATTATTCCGTGACGGACGCGGCTTTTCTGTGGGCCAGGCTTACAGCCGGAACTTAGGCGGCCTGAGTCAGGCCAGCGGCTCCGAGCGTCAGCGCGGCCTCGCCAAGGCCTACGGAGCGGCTCCGTCGGCGCGGCGGCGCTAATACCCGGCGGCGCCCTACCGGGGACGCACAAGCCAAGCACAGTGTCTACGACGCCCTGAGATGCCTACGGCCGCCAAAGCGGTGGCAGAGGCACAGAACGGTGCCTACTACCCGATCCAGCCCAAACGCCGCTCTACCTTAAGCTGAGTGCACGCCGAGGCAAGTTACTCCCGAGCGGCCCTCTTTGCCCAGATCCTCAGCCATCCTGAACAGTGATTCCGAGTCGTCCTCCTCGTCGCCAACTCCAACGGCGCCGTGGGGTCCTCGGCGCAAACCCAGCGCGGCGTCGGCAGCTACGGACTCACCTCCACCAACGCCAAGACCTACGGCTCCGGCCTTGGCTCCGCCTCTCGAACGCGAACACCGGCTACGGCTCAGCCGCTACCGCCGCCAGAACACAAGGCATGGGCGCCGGGAGCGGATCCGCTCCTCCCGCGCCAGGGTGCCGTCGGCCAAACCCAGTCCTCCGCCGAAGCTCAGATGAACGCCGGCTACGGTTCGCCTCATCGTCCGCCAACAACGCAGCCCTCGAGTCCGCCGTCGCCTCCGCCAAGATCAGGGCTACGCCCCTCCAACTACGGCTCCGCCAACGCCGACGCCAACGTGAACGGCCAATACGGCAACGCCATCGTCCGCCAAGAGCAGCAACAGAAGCGTATCCACTGGCACTTCGGCACCCTGTACGACTCGCCGTCGGCCAAGGCGCAAGCAAACGCTAACTCGCAGTCGGGCTTCGGCGGCGTGAAGTCGGCCGTGAGCGGCGCCGGCGCGGCTCCGCGGAGGCGCAGGCGAACATGAACGGCGGCTACGGGTCGGCCAACTCGGCGGCCGAGGTGGGCTCCGGGTACGCGGCGGGCAAGGCTGTCGGCGGCGGGTCGCTGCAGGCGTCGTCCTCGGCGCGGCTGGGCGCGCCGGCCTGGCCAAGGGGACCGGCTCCCTCCTCCGACTTCGCCTCCGCCAGCGCCAAAGTTCATACCCACTGAAACACACACACACACCTCACGCAATCACACCAAGATGACTCCAACTCACACTTGTCTTGATGTATTTGCTCAAGTCTGATTTTAATTTATTTATTGTATTTAATTTATTGCTCAATATGAATAAGTAATTCCGATAAAAAATATTAATTTAAATACTGACTTTTATTTTATGTTACTAAGTGTACAGGATGGTCAGGACGCTCACCTCATGGTGAGCGATACGCTTGACCATGTCAGAGCGGTATTGAAGGAGACCAACGGCTGATAGCCAGTTATTACTCTCCATCAATGCCGCATTGCGCCCGACACACGAGACAACAGATGTTATGTTAGGTCTCCTGTATCCGGTAATTTTACTAGCTACAGTGGCCTCATCTCGAAACCTAAATGTGCAAAACACTTCTATTTCACGGGACGATATCTGGCACTGCAGCGGTATCTAGATGGTACGCAGACGATTCAGTTCCTAGGCCTAGTGTATTTTATTATCTAATATATTATAATAGTGAGCCCATCATATAAGCTAGTAATCAAATACTTCACTAATTCAATTCATAAAATTGTCTATTTCAATGGCAGGTTGTCTAAGATAGATCAAGCTTACTTAGATAAAACATATTTACCTCTCTCTTTAACTCTCTTCAACCTATTGCAGTCCACTGCTGGACATAGGTCTCCCCCATTTTGCGCCAGACATCCCGGTCCTCCGCCTTTCTCATCCAGCTTCCACCAGCGACCTTTCGCAAGTCGTCAGTCCATCGGGCCGGAGGGCGTCCTACGCTACGCTTGCCAAGACGCGGTCTCCACTCCAGAACTCGTCTGCTCCAACGGCCATCGGTTCTGCGACATACGTGACCAGCCCACTGCCACTTCGCTTGCTATTTACCTACTCTTCAAAAAATCGGAATTTCAGATTTTTCGTGTTTTTTGTATAGCAATAAATAACTTGAGTTTAGAATGGGTGTATAGCAACATTGATGTGGGATTAACAATCAGTTATTATTATTACAGACGGATGCCATAATTTTACAGTTCATAAAATGAATAATCTAAAGACGGGAGACTAACCACATTTGAATAATTTCCTAATTGTGGTCCTAAAATAGAACCCCGTGTTAATCCCCATCTTTGAAATAGTTTCTATATTAAATGCTTTATTTCACACGTGTTATAACAAGTCTAGGATTTTTTTTCGATTTTTTTTTTTTAGCCTTGTTGATTACAATCACCTAGATATCAGGATGTGGATTGAAAGCTTCTTAAAGTCAATTAAAATTTTAGCCAAATAAAAATTTTTTTTAGGATTATTTTGTTAGTAACTACCTAACAGTCCGCTTACCAAATTTTTTCTACCAACTAAAAATTGCGGAATCTTTCAGATTTCGACCTCCCTATTGTTTGATGTAAAAATAAGGAAAAATAAACAAAAATTCTTGCACGTTTGTATTATTAGTATGAATATATTGTCAGGCTGGGCTAGGATCTTGGTGACAGAGCATCCCAGCGCCAGGGACGTCTAGGTGCCTTAGGAGTTAGGTTCCTCTTAATATCATCATCTTTTATTGGGTCTGAGAGACGTTACCTTACAATAAATATAAATAAATAAATATCCACTGACATTCACACAGCGCCATTTAGTCCCAAGTTAGCGTGAAGCCTGTATTATGGGTACTAAATAACGGATAAATATACTTATATAATTTTTTTTTGTAAATACATACATATTATACATAGAAAACACCCAGACCATTACAAACAGACATGTTCATGCACATAAATGTCACAATAAACCATAAGGTATCTCTTAGATGGATAATAATGTGTCGATTTCCTTTCCTGCTCGTATCATCATCAACTGCAGCTCATTGGACGTCCCCACCGAGGGGCACGAGTCTACCCGTAATATATGTATAGGTATTAGTCGTTCACGCGAACCCAGTGCGAATTGGCCGACTTCACGCACAACTTTGAATGACTTCGTGGGCGCGCTAAGTTCTCACAATGTTTTTCTTCATCGTAAGAGCGTCGGTAATAATTAAGAGCCTGCGCCCTCCAGATAGAAAGGCACAGTAAGCTACTGACGCTCATTATGTTTCCTGCTCATTGCCGTCTATTTAGTGAATAGTGTCTATATAAACCCTAAAACGGTTTTTTAAAAACTAATTGAGTACATAATAAAATATATTACACCCTAAACACTTAAAAATAAATAATTAAAACTAAAAAATATAATTAAAAGAAGTCCCTTTCGGCAAGGTTCCGTAAATACTGGCAGCGTTACCCCTTTGGATTGCCAGACTGATTCTTTGTCCAAGGTAGCTGCCAGATCTTCGGTCACCTGTGACGTCGACTAAACTTTTGGAAATTTCTTTGAAAAGCCTCAAAGCACTAGGACCCCACGGACCAAGGGTCTCGACACCAAACAGAACAAAATCATATGACCCCTGTATTTGCATGCTTTGGCTCTTTCAGCCGCTTCACAAGCCGCACTAGCTCTGTTGTTTGTTCCATGTAGATGGGAAGGGGCCAACGTGTCTGCACAAGTTACATCCCATACCAGCACCCGGCCCATCCTCCATGGAATCAAACTACCTCAAACTGAAATTCTATTTATATCTAGTGTTACGATAAACACTCATGGTCGTCATTTAGTAAAAATTTAAATAGTAATCATATAGTTAATTAAAAATCGTAAAAGAGCGCATAATGTAGTTTTTCTTTTGAGACGCGTACAATATAATAAAAGCATATGTAGACAAAGGTTTTTTCTTCCGAATATTCATCGTGTAGAGATTAATCTCAGTTTCAAAATAGTAATGTTTAATTAAAGCTTGAAAAATCAGCCAATGGCAACTTTGAATATACATAGCTGAAGTTACCTTACCTACATTCAAAACTACATCGTATTTGTAACAGCGACTTTTACTTTATTTGCGGGATAGAACTTCTGTGAGTCACATTGTTTAGTCGAAGAATTTATTATTATTTATTTAGACCTCTCATCTTTTTATTGACACCTTTCATTCTAAATTAATAAGGCAGTATTTACCCCTTAACTAGTTACGAAATATTTTACCCCTAAACTACTCTCTTTAAAGCTTACTGCCAAAATCTGTACACGAGCGGCCTGTGGATGGACTGTGCCAAAAGATCGCTGAATGCTCTTCGAATTCAGTACAATAACATCTTTAGGATGTTGTTGGGACTTCCTCGTTTTTGCAGTGCATCTGGCATGTTTGCGCAGGCTGGAGTGGACGGATTTCCGGCTCTTGTTAGAAAGAAAGTAGCGTCACTGATGAGTCGAGTGCGAGGGAGTGACAACAGCATCCTAAGGGTAGTGGCAGATGATCCGCATGCACCTGTGGTGAAGCACCTCGTGCGAACGATGACAGACACGGCCATTTACTCTGCATCCGGGTCAAATTCGCAGCGGGTGCCCCTAAGGTACATGATTTGATAAGATATTTTTATTTATTTATTTATATTTTTCCTGCATTATATTTTTACTAACCCTTCTCTAAGTTTTTGTTTTAACTGAACTAACCCACGGACCGATGTTGTCTGAAATAAAGAATTTTATTATTATTATTATTATTAAACTAGTCATGTGTAAAGGTTATTGGCATTATTATCCCTCATGCGATTTCATTGAGAACAATTGTTAAAAAAATAATAAAAGTGTGACTGATAAGTGAGGGAGAACTAGGCTTCAACACCAACCGTTTCTCGCGGAGAGGGTGAGATTAATGGGGGCCTTTATCCAGCTCTTTTTTAATCGAGTACGTCTGCTAATATGTCTATTAACCACGATTAAGTACAAGTACTATGTACCATCGTAAGGCGTCGGTGGCCCAATGATTTGTACTGTTGCCTTCCTACCGACGCACCTACTCCGTATATCCCTCCGTATATTATTATCGTCACCTTCAAGATTCATCTATGAATGTATTTTTATTGTATCCAGCGATTGAGGACATCTTCAAGGTTAAACTTTTAATATTCCATGTAAGCGTGCCGCAGAGAGCTTAATGTATAATCAAAGCATGAAGAGTTACAGTTTCAAATGTTAAACCTAGTGATTAATTCAAAATACCTACCTATAAAATATATATTTTTTATATTTTATGTCAAGGGAACTTAATGCCTGAAGAAACGACAATAGTTAACGCCGAATGAAAAATATAGACAGACAGTTTCACGAAGTGTATGAATATTCACTTGTGTTTAGAAATATCATTTTAAAAAAATGTGGCGAGTAATTTAGAGAAATCCTTAAAAATTTAACATATAATTTTAGTCTGTCTAAAATTACGAACACGGTAATAAAGGCCTGCAACGACTTTCTTCATTGAGAATTTTAATACAATTACCATTCATTACAACTTAAACCTTAAAACTGTAAGCTAGTTTGTTGTCAGTTGGATGAGAAATATATAAAATCCATATATCGAAGCAATATACAAAACTGTCAAATTAATTTCACTCAATGAAAGTGGCGGACGCCGGGCGCTAGTATAAAAGCACGGAGAAATGCTCTCACTGCATCCAGTCAGCTATCTCCTCCTAAACAATAAACAACACCATGGCAGCCAGATTTATCGTCGCCGTGGTGCGTACCATTGCCATGCCAGCCCTGTCCTTATAAACGGTACGCTATACTCATGGATTATTTCATAAATAACTCAATTACACGTTTTTTTTATTTTGTATAACATGTATATGAGTTCTTATTTTTTTTCATTTCATCAGGTATATTATATCGTGACGGCCGCGGCTTGGCCATGGGCCAGGCCTACAGCCGGAACTTTGGCAGCCTGAGCCAGGCCAGTGGTTCCGCCAGCGTCCACGGCAGCCTCGCCAAGGCCTACGGCAGCGGCTCCGTCGGCGGCGCGCCCTACCCCGGGGACGCACAAGCCAAGCACAGGTCTACGGCGCCCCTGAGATGCCCTACGGCTCCGCCAAAGCGGTGGCAGAGGCACAGAACGGTGTCTACTACCCCATCCCGGCCCCCGCTGACGTTATCTCCTACCAGCAAAGCTTCGAAGTGCCCGCCGAAATCAGCTACGAGATCCCGCCCCTCTCTCTGCCCAGTCCTCAGCCGTCCTGAACGGTGATTCCGAGTCGTCCTCGTCGTCCGCCAACTCCAACGGCGCCGGCATGGCGCAGTCTCGGCGCAAACCCAGCGCGCGTCGGCAGCTACGGACTCACTCCACCAACGCCAAGACCTACGGCTCCGGCCTCGCTCCGCCTCCTCGAACGCAAACACCGGCTAGGCTCAGCCGCCACCGCGCAGAACACAAGGCATGCGCCGGGAGCGGCTCCGCCTCCTCCCGCGCCCAGGGCGCCGTCGGCCAAACCCAGTCCTCCGCCAAAGCTCAGATGAACGCTGGCTACGGTTCCGCTCATCGTCCGCAAAACGCAGCCTCGAGTCGCCGTCGCCTCGCCAGACCCAGGGCTACGCCCCTCCAACTCGCTCCGCCAACGCCGACGCCAACGTGAACGGCCATACGCAACGCCATCTCGTCCGCCAAGAGCAGCAACAGAGCGCATCCACTGCACTTCGGCACCCTGTACGACTCGCCGTCGGCCAAGGCGCAGCAAACGCTAACTCGCAGTCGGGCTTCGGCGCGTGATCGGCCGTGAGCCGGCCGCGCGGGCTCCGCCGAGGCGCAGCGAACATGAACGGCGGCTAGGTCGGCCAACTCGGCGGCCGAGGTGGGCTCCGGTACGGCGGGCAAGGCTGTCGGCGGCGGGCGCAGGCGTCGTCCTCGGCGCGGCTGGCGCCTGGTCTGGCCAAGGGACCGTCCCTCTCCGACTTCGCATCCGCCAGCGCCAAAGTTCACCCACTGATACTCACACACACACCTCACGCATCAAACCAAGATGACTCCAACTCACACTTGTCTTGATGTATTTCTCAAGTCCGATTTTATATATTTATTGTATTTAATTTATTGCTCAATATAAGAATAAGTAACGATTCCATAAAAATAAATATATAAATTTAAATAATGATTTTGATTTTATCTTCTACCGGTTCAAGTAGTGACCGCACTATAAATAAATAAATATGTGTATTCATTCTGTAATGAAATGAACCATTGAATAAAGACAATTTGATCATTACTTATAATCAAATCAGTAGGCGATCTATTTTCTTTCTTAGAAAAAAACGGTTACTGATAATCGGAAATATGTAAATGGGTCATCTTTAGGACCAAGGTAATAAGGTAGATTATCTAAACATGCATCAAATTGCGCAAGGCGTCGTACTCGAACTAACACAGATACGCAGATGGAACCAGGGCCGTCACTAGCTAATGTGGTGCTCGTGTGCAAACATTACCCTAGCGCCCTTAGCAAGCGCGCGGTCCTCTCAGGAACTCATAATGCGAGCGCGCTCGGCGTCCCGAGGACCGCGGCGCCCGTGTGCAGCGCACACAACCCACGTAAGGAAAGAGCCCTGGCTGGAAATTTTATTTCTAGTTAACAGCCTCACCGAAAGCTTTCTCATTGAAAAAGGTTTTTTCCGATACAGTACTCCTAATCTACTACTAGTTTTAACTCTCTTCTCGAGGTCGCAAGAGAGTTGTAGCCTTTCTGTAGCAAGCAGTATGCAATCATTCTGCTACGCACCATTGTGTATAGTTGAGAATCGGCTACAGTCAAATGTTCCGGATTCGATACCGCCATACAATCATTTGTGTGCATGAACATGTCGTATTGGTCTGGGTGTTTTATGTATAATATATGTACATCGTATCTTAAGTACTAAGGTAATAAGGCAGATTTCTAAAATTGTCAAAATGCAACAATACGTCTTACCCGAACTAACATACACGCAGCTGAGACATAGATATTGACTGTGGAGCTGGATACTGACTGTTAACAAGATTAGAATTACTTAACGGGTAATAGAACGAGCTATGTTTATATCTCTTTTAAGGATAACATCAGGATGGATGTTATTCTGAGAGAACTATAGGCAGTGTATGTCGCAGGGCCGATGACTGCTGAATCAAATGAGGTCTGAAGAGACTGAAGATAACAGGCAGAGAGAGTATTTTGGCAAGCGTAGGGCAAGACACCCTCAGCATCCCGATGGATATAAGTATCATTTGCGCAAGTTTCTAGTGGAGGCTGGATGTGAAAAGCGGGGACCAGGATATACGGCACCAATATTAACCCATATTGGTGCAAGATATGCAGTGTCCAACAAAGGACTGAAATTTAAGTTAATTTATTATTGACATAATATTTTGGAGATACAGAGAAAAGAGCGTAGGTACTTATCATCAGCTCATTAAACATCCACACCGGGGGGCACAAGCTACCCGTATAGGATGTTTAGGCCTTAGTCGCCACGCGGCCCAGTGCGGTTGACTGAGTTTGTATATTGATCAACCTTTTTACGTCTAATATATTTATAATATCTTGGTGTATCACAATGAACCAGCATAACATCCCATTACGACAAGACAAAGCACCAATTACCGTAGCAAAATGGAGCGTCGGTGGCTCAATGGTGTGGACTGTTGCCTTTCGATCGGAGATTTCACCTTTGCAGGTTCAAATCCCGTCACGTACCAGTATTTCGAATTTTCGAAATTATATATACGTTATCCGACACTCCTACGGTGAAGGAAACATGTGAGAAAACTGCACCAAGTCTGCGAAGAAATTCAAAAGTTTTGCGTGAAGTCGGTTAAACTGCACTGGGCCTGCGTGGACGACTAAAACCTATACCGAGCTATACGTGTTTCGTGCCCTCGGTGGGGATGTTTAATGAGCTATGACGATGAAAGACACTAATCGTATGCGATATAATCAAATTCCTACACATCACAGCAACGGGAAAAAATACACTTTTTTGAATCTAGAAAAAAGTTTCATCTACATTAAATACTAAACTGATTTGATCATCAGTTTCACAAGTGTAATAAAAAAACAATATTAATTACAAATCCTTCTTTATAAAATTTCGAGTTCTACCATGAATATTGAGCACCATATAAAAGAAAGCTACCATGACAGCAACGACAACACCATCATCATTTAAAAGTTTGGAAAGCAACCATAGACTAGAAACTTGATTTATAGCTAGTATTCGCGCACATGTTCTCTCACTGAAAATAAACAAGATTAAACTTGAAAGATTAACAACTAGCGAGTAGAAATCTAGTTCCTAGATTTTTCGAGAAGTTTATTTGACTTTCATTCAATGCATTTTAATACGTGTTTTGTATGTAATTTGTCAATTCTGTAACGCTCAATTACGAGAAGTCGATTTCTGAACTTCAATTATTATTGTGTACCTATTCGTATTTGTGAGTACTTTCTATATAAACCATTTAGCCAGTCGTAAAGTGTTTAAGCTCTTCATCATTATCAGCTCATTATATGCCCACCCAGGGGCTAGAGCCTACCCTTAACGGGTGTATAGGCTTTAGTAGTCTACGCGGGTCCAGTGCGGCTTGGCCGACTTCACGCACAACCTTTGAATCTCTTCGTAGGTGCGCGGGTTTCCTCACGATGTTTACCTGTGCCTTGAGAGCGTCGGACTAACGTACATTTAATTCGAGAATACAATAAGCCACCGACTCAAAAAACTCTTGGCAACTAAAAGCTCAGGATCGACCTACTCACGTAAGCTATCTTCATTGCCCTTACCTTTAAAAAATAGATCCCCAATAACCGTGAGTTTATTTCAGCTTTCACTTATTATTAAAACAAAATTTCACTCTTACTCAAAACTTACCATGTACCTACTTTACGTTTTTTTATTGTTGGCAGCATGGACCAATATAGCTAAAAAAGTATTTGAATTACTCCACTATATAACAATAGAACAATACCTAGTCTGTAAATACACATATACATATAAAAATAGATCCCAATAACGTGAGTTTATTCAGCTTTCACTATTATTTAAACAAAATTTCACTCTTACTCAAACTTACCATGTACCTACTTACGATTTATTTATTGTTGGCAGCATGGACCAATATAGCTAAAAAAGTATTTGAATTACTCCACTATATAACAATAGAACAATACCTAGTCTGTAAATACACAGGTTGCAAAATTTTGATAATGTTGAAGACTGCGCATGAAACTAACTTAAGTACGTACATATTTCACACGTACATTGTAGGAAGGTATATTTATGTGCTACGTGCAACATTTCAGATAGGTATCATAAAAAAATCACTTAATACATTAAAGGAACACAAAACACGAGGCTTGCCGCATCTTAAAACAGTATTAATAAATAATAAATATCCATTGACATTCACACAGCGCCATTTAGTCACAAACTAAGCATTTAGCCTGTAATAAAAACAAAACACTAAACAACAGAATAACATACTATATACATTATTTTGTAAATACATAAATATAACATAAAAATACCCAGGCAATAAAAAAAGACAAGTTCATGCACAGAAATGTTTGAACCCGGGAATTGACCCGGAATCTTGGTATGGTACCACATATGGGTGAGAATATTAATATACTTCACCTTTTCTGGAACAAATTGTTGACATGTCATCATAGTAATAATGTTTTCAGTTGTTCAACAATTTAATCGATTAGAAATCAAATATATTTTTGATGAACTTACATTAACTACGTACGAAAACTTTACGAATATTTGTATATCAATGTTCAAAATGAGTATGATTGTATTATATTTATAAAACTACTATAAACAATGAAATATAAAGCGTAACAGTTATTTTTAAGGTTTCAAACGTTTTTTTTTTAAATCTATGGGTCAGCCGTGAGTTGTAGTGGTGGCCGGTTGTCAGTTGACATAGTATAAAGCGCGGAGAAATGCTCTCACTGCATCCAGTCAGCTGTCTCCTCCCAAACAACAAACAACACCATGGCAGCCAGATTCATCGTCGCCGGGCGCTGGTCGCCATGTGCCATTCCAGCCCCGTCCTTATAACGGTACGCTTTACCATCCACCCATGGGTTATTTCCATAAATAACGCAATTACAATACTTTTTTAATTTATAACATTTACATCACTCATTTTTTTTTCATCAGGTGTATTATTCCGTGACGGACGCAGCTTAGCATGGGCCAGGCTACAGCCGGAACTTCGGCGGCTGAGCCAGGCCAGCGGCTCCGCCAGAGTCCACGGCGGCCTCGCCGAGGCGTACGGCAGCGGCTCCGTCGGCGGCGCGCCTACCCGGGGACGCACAAGCCCAGCACAGGTCTACGGCGCCCTGAGATGCCCTACGGCTCCGCAAAGCGGTGGCAGAGGCACAGAACGGTGTCTACTACCCCATCCCGGCCCCGCCGACGTTATCCTACCAGCAAAGCTTCGAGGTGCCCGCCGAAATCAGCTACGAGATGCCCGCCCTCTCTCTGCCAGTCCTCAGCCGTCCTGAACGGTGATTCCGAGTCGTCCTCATCGTCCGCCAACTCCAACGGCGCCGGCATGGCGCAGTCCTCGGCGCAAACCAGCGCGGCGTCGGCAGCGACGGACTCACCTCCACCAACGCCAAGACCTACGGCTCCGGCTCGGCTCCGCCTCTCGAACGCAAACACGGCTACGGCTCAGCCGCACCGCCGCCAGGAACAAGGCATGGGCGCCGGGAGCGGCTCCGCCTCCTCCGCGCCCAGGGCGCCGTCGGCCAAACCCAGTCCTCCGCCGAAGCTCAGATGAACGCTGGCTACGGTTCCGCCTCATCGTCGCCAACAACGCAGCCCTCGAGTCCGCCGTCGCCTCCGCCAAGACCCAGGGCTACGCCCTCCAACTACGGCTCCGCCAACGCCGACGCCAACGTGAACGGCCAATACGGCAACGCCATCTCGTCCGCCAAGAGCAGCAACCAGAAGCGCATCCACTGGCACTTCGGCACCCTGTATGACTCGCCGTCGGCCAAGGCGCAAGCAAACGCTAACTCGCAGTCGGGCTTCGGCGGCGTGAAGTCGGCCGTGAGCGGCGCCGGCGCGGGCTCCGCCGAGGCGCAGGCGAACATGAACGGCGGCTACGGGTCGGCCAACTCGGCGGCCGAGGTGGGCTCCGGGTACGCGGCGGGCAAGGCTATCGGCGGGTCGCTGCAGGCGTCGTCCTCGGCGCGGCTGGGCGCGCCGGTCTGGCCAAGGGGACCGGACTCCTCCTCCGACTTCGCATCTGCCAGCGCCAAAGTTCACACCCACTGAAACACTCACACACCACCTCACGCAATCACACCAAGATGACTCCAACTCACACTTGTCTTGATGTATTTGCTCAAGTCTGATTTTATTTATTTATTTGATTTAATATAGAGTGTGAATTTAATTTATTTCTCAATCTAAATAGGATAATGTGTTTGATATTGAAATAAAAGGAATATCTTTACGTATATATTTATTTCATCGCCCACACTGCACTTTATATTCTAAAGTTTATTTACAAAAAATAGTTGCGCTGTATTTTTTATAGTCATAGAATCTGCTCGTAAACCACCACATAGATAGGTATAATTATTTTTTCCAATTGAATTGAGCTAACAGTCATATAACTAAATATAGCAAGAACTTGATATGGTTTGCAAACAGGTTATGGAAATTGAATTACTCATTCCACATTAATAAATACAGAAGCGTTACACTGATGTTATAAAGATAGATAGATCATTTTAAGTCATGCGGTCGCAATTTATTTAAATTTTGATTTATACAAAACTGGTCACAATAGAAAAAAGTTTGTTATACTTAAACGACTGCGGTGAAATATTGTGAAAAAGTTTGAATAAAATTCAAAAAGTATTAAAATATACAACTAATGGCGTTAAATTTATTAAACACACATTCTCATTTAGGTATTTACCTAAAATCTTTTCCATAACCTTCGTAGCATCAAAACATTAATCTGTATTGTTTGGAAAGGGAAGACTTTTACTTGATTTAAGTACAGTTTAGCCTTTGTGATTTACAGTCTTGCTTCTGCATGAAGGGCTTGAGGTACTTGTGGAAGGATTGGTTGACGGGCTCCTGGTTGAGCGGACTCTTGAGCGCTCCTCCATCAGCCGCTCGTACACGCGACCGTCGTACGAACCCAGGGTAGAATTTAAGACCTTAAATTAAAATGATTAAAATTTACTGTGGATAGGCCAAACATAATTTATTTGTTTTCAATATAATTTTGAACAGATAATTGTTAATGAGCTTAGAAAGGAAATTATTGTTGACTTAATTGAACAAACTTGAGCCATTACAAATTTGTTAAACTGTTTCATTTTGGACTTGAAACGTCACAGTGTTTTGCATGTTCAAACTCACATCAACGTTGATATACCGTACTCTTTATAGCGAAGAAGGTACAAAACAAATAAATAAGAACCAACCCATTGAACGCAGGGAATCCAGACACAATACAATGATGTAAAAAGTATAGATTCGTGATATGACTACAAAATAGAAAAAAGTGTTCCGAATGCAGTGACATCACACATACACATATTTCGAATGAGCGTACATTTACCTAACAAAAGAGTACAAACTGTACTCTCTTCGGCGGTTCGTTTTTGAGGCACGGATAGCGTATCTACCTTTATATATACAGAATATCATTGACACAATAAAAATACTATTGTGTGTGGCGCCTTAAAGCGTTACTTGCGGTCAAATAGTTAAATACAAACCTCATCTCTGTAATCAAAAGCGTCGACGAGCCCAACGGCGTTAGGGCGAATGGCTTCAAGCACGTCTTCGTACTTGCGCTGGATAAGCTGGACGTCTTGCTGGGTTATAGGTGTGTACTGCGAACAAAAAAACTCTTTATAATCAGGTCGCAGGTTTAAATATCGAACCAACCATTTAAGGAAATTCTCTGAATATCTTATTTGAGTGCAAGCTCAGTTCGTGCTTACAAAGTTTTGTTTTTTATTCGAGAGAATACGAGACAGGAGTATAAGAAACCAATATATCTCAAGATGACAATATCATTTTACCGTTTAATAGACCTCATGTTATCATCTAAGACAAGGTTAAATCATCATTTTGATCATCAGATAAGCTCATTATAAGTCCCCACTGAGGGGCACGAGCCTACCCGTAAAGGGTGTATAGGCCTTATCCTCACGATGTTTAACTTACGATGTTTTCCTTCACTTAAGAGCGTTGGATATATCCGGCGTATATACAACGTATATTTATTATAGTAGTCGAAATATTAAAGGAAAGTCCTTACTTATACAACTTCATTTATTTGATTTAACAGATACCTAGTTAATATTATTTTAAAAGAACCTAGTTTATTATCAAAAATTTGTATATTAATTTAATCTTAAAATAGCCTGAAACAGTCAACTTTTAGCCTTAGCGATAGCATTTTGCTTGTAGCCAATCACGAGTCTTCTGTAACTTATTGGCGATTTAGTTTCTGACCTACTCCCATTACTCGGATGTAAAATAAACACTACGCCTAAATAAGCAACGAGATACTTATCTGCCATCAAGTCTGTCTTCATCGAAAACTTTTAGAACCGGTTTCTGATAGGTTCACATAGACTTTTTATATCGATTATAAGTAGGTAGTGTTGATATACAGATCATGATGTAACATTTTTTTAGACGGACCTTGAACTCAAGTATATGGAGTCAGCTTAGCAGCTGTGTGTTGAACTTAAATGTATATTTCGTGCGTTACTATAAAAAAATAATTTTAAATGAACTTAGCAAAAGTTTTTTTAAATAAAATAAATAAATATGCACTGACATTCACACAGCGCCATCTAGTCCCAAACTGAGCATTTAGCCTGTAAAATGGTTACTACACAACGTATAAACAAACTTATATACATTTTGCAAAAATATATATAAATACCCAGACCAATATAAACAGACATGTTCATGCACACAAATGTTTGTACTGCCTGGGGATAGAACCCAGAACCTTGGTGTAAAAGCCAACGTCTCAACAATTACACCAGAAGGTTCGTCAAAATGTAACGAAATAAAACTTAATTTCCTTTAAATACTATTACAATTATACTCTCTTTATTAATAGATTGTAATGCTATACGTCATATTAAAATATAATTAGAGTGTCTGTTTGTGATATTTAAATAACCGTTTTTATATAATACTATACAATAATTACAAAGTCGCATTTATCATGAATTTAATAAATAGAAAAAATAAATACGAATCTAAAATCTATCACGTATCACTTCTTTTGAAAAATGCATTTTATGTAATACATGTAAAGTATGTAATTAAAGTTTTGTGGGTTATTTCAGCTTGTGTTTCCAGGCGTTGACAACCCTTACACAAACACGTCCATTAGTTTTTGTCTTAGAATATTGACCTGTAACAGTACAGGCACCTCGAGTTATTCTTTGACCCGACATAAGTATAGGCGAAGTTATTTTTTGCAGTCTATTTTCAGAGCGTGTTAGTAGGTTATCAGGTCTGTGTTGTACTTTGGTAATTTCTAATAATTATCTACAATTTGTTTTATATAAATAATATTCTATTGTGCAAGCAGTTAGTATATTAAATTGTTTTGGGCTAAATTATTAACATTGAACTCAGGCTTTTTTACTATTTTTTTAAAGAGTTAAATGCAAAGGAATATAATTTCAAAAATACTGCGTTATGTCAAAGAAACGGAAAGAGGCAACAGTACTAGGCCGGCGCTACACTAGATTGGTTTAGTTATAGTTTACGAGGTTATAAGCCATCACCAATCCCCGAAATCACAAATAGACCATAAATTCGATATTTAATACTGGGAAATTGATATGAGAATAAATACAAAATTACTTATTAGTCTCCATTAAGAATCGAAAAAATTTAAAAAGAAAACTATGTTTTTCTATGGTTTTCTGAATATGAAACTGAATAAGACAATTTGTTCATAGCTCTTTATCGGTAAAGAGCTATGAACAAATAAATGTCTAAATATGATAAGCGACATAATTCATACCACGTACGACTGCCACATTTTCGATATCTTAAATAGACATCTTTCGAAAATAAAGTCAAGTGACACGGACCGTTGGAAACTATGTGCAGAAGTATAAAAATATATTAGTTTTAGTAATGTGGATCACTACAATATAGGCGAACCAATTTGCAATTAGCACTTTTGCTCTAATAACATTAAGTTCCTACGGTTAGACAAATTACAAAATTTTCTAGAGAGTTAAAAAGTTAAACTGTTACATTATGAAGAAGATCAAGTAAGTCGAAACATTAACAAATCGTAAACTTATTAGCTCTTCGAGAAGTTTACGAGTAGTTAATTTTTCAGATTATTCCATAAATATGTAGGTATAATCTAATAAAGAACAACAAAACACGAAAGTACATTAACATAATTATTTCTAGAATTGAACTCGTATTTGATTCAACACTGTCAAAGTTTAATTAATTCTTAAATTTGTAATTTATATGTCCGGGACTCATAACTTTATATTTATATCGTCTCACTCTGAACTCTGCAAAATTGATGTTTTTATTATTAACTGTTAAGCTGCATATATTAACAATATTAATACCAAATGTCATTCTTATAAGATACATAACTCATAAAAGACATTTTTACCAGAAAACACATCATTAAAGAGTTATGGGTCCACGAGTCTTTGACCTTGTTATAGAGTTTTCTGTTATGGAATATTAGTCGCATAAATTATGATCAAAAGGATATAAAGTTTTTTGTAGGTATTAAAATATGTAGTTAGTGCTGGAAATGGATTCAATTTACTGAATACTTGTTTTTCAAATAAGCATTTAACAACACCAATAATACAATATTGGCAAATCCAAAACTACGATAATCAAAGTGTCGTATAACTACACTCGCGGGCAAGTAATCGACTCAAGCCTCAAGTGCGCATAAAAAGTGATATAACTAAAAAATGACTTATTTTACCTCTATATAATGTTTTACATAATTAAAGCCTAGTAATTAGGCTTTCAAATGGTAGCATAATATCAGTAATTTAAATAAACACTTGTACTTAGAATGCAACTGAACGCAACCTCCCGTAAACTGCTCTGCGCTCTATTCACAACTTGCGCGACACAACCCCCTATAAAACCCCCTGTAATCGTTTTTTTCTTATCAGTCGCTCATTAGACGTTGACCTGAACACATCTCTGCAAATTAAAGCCGTCATTTGAAGAAAATTATGGATACAACACCTGAAGAAGCCGCTCAAGTCGTTGCCCTGTTGCAAGAAGGGTTGAACCAGCGAGAAGTCGCTCGTCGTTTGAATATGAGTCAGTCCGCTGTCTCGAGAGTATACAGAAGGTTTCAAGAGACTGGTGCCTTCACTCGGAGGCCTAATACCAGCCGACGCCGGTGCACCTCGGAGCGTGACGACCGGTTTTTGGTCTCGACCTCTCTCCGAAATCGACACCTTACCGGCGTAGATGTGCAGCAGGAGCTACGTCAAGTTCGCGGGGTGACTGTCAGTCAGTGGACAGTTAGAAGAAGGTTGAAAGAAGCTAACCTTACTCCGAAAAGACCCGCTACAGGCCCGAAGTTGACCACAGCTCATCGTCAAGCACGCCTTCACTTTGCTCGAGAACATTTGGATTGGAGCATAGAGCAATGGCAGTCAGTCCTGTTCACAGATGAGACGAGGATGTGTCTCCATGGCAGCGACAGGAGAGGTCGGGTATACCGTCGTCCCGGTGAACGGTTTTCACAGTGCTGCTTTGTGGAAACCGTTGCATATGGTGGCGGATCTTGCATGATGTGGGCTGGAATTTCCTTAGAAGGCAAAACGGACCTTGTTTTCGTTCCTGGGGGAGGCCGGGGAGGAGGTCTGACCAGTGATCGTTACATTGAAAATGTTCTACTGGATCAAGTTGTCCCTTATCAAGGCTTTATTGGGGAAAATTTCATCTTGATGCATGACAATGCCCGATGTCACACTGCTCGGGCCACACGTGATTTCCTGAACGAAGTTGGAATTCACACTATGCATTGGCCAGCGCTCAGCCCCGATTTAAATCCCATTGAGCACATATGGGACGAGCTCAAAAGGAAAGTTAGAGCGAGGAATCCAGCTCCGACAAACATCAATGAGCTCAAGACTGCGTTGGTAGAAGAGTGGGGTCGAATACCACAATCATCCATTAAAAAGTTGATAAGGTCGATGAAGAATCGCATGAGAGCAGTGATCAGAGCTAGAGGAGGGAATACCAAATATTGACACGAATAATTTTTTTATCTTACGCACATTTTGTTTCATTTAAACACAATAACCCCATACTGTGAAATTGTATGAATTTTCAACATTTTTTACATTATCATTAGCATTAACCTTTTTTACTAAACTACTGAATCGATTTTCATGCAACTTACACCATTTTAAAGCTCAATTACTAGGCTTTAATTATGTAAAACATTATATAGAGGTATAATAAGGCATTTTTTAGTTATATCACTTGTTATGCGTACTTGAGGCTTGAGTCGATTTACTTGCACGCGAGTATAGTTACACATAAAAACTTGCTATTAAAGGATATTTTTAATATTAATGTTTATTAGTGAGAACTAAAATCCTTTAAATAGTATGGGTTTACTATTTAAGCTTCTACTCAGAGACAAGACTAAAAAATATTTTTTAATTTCATTCTTTAAATTAAAAATGTAATATATTGACGTGTATATTAGCGAAGGCTTTTATCATCTCATAAATAAAACTGTCAATTTAAAATTAGATCGTGTAGGAAGTCAAGTCTATAAAATACACCGTTAGATAATATATCGATACAAAACCCATAAATGACCATTTTCTCGATACAGATGTCTCAAATAGTCGTCATTTCGGAAAGTCCGATTGAAGAGGTGTAAACCTTTTATAGTCCATAGCAACAATATATCTGTGTCATATGCAAATAATGTAGGTTTGTAAATGAGATCTTCATAGTTTTCTTTTGAGTATTTTATCACTTTATAGTACATAGGTTGATCACTTTAAAAGTAAAAACGGAGCAAGTTAAACAGGAAGAAAACTTCTAGCGATTAATTAGATGAGTAAATATTAATACTGGATACTGTCCACGTCTTGATAATCGTCACTAATAAGCAATTACAATGGTGCCTTTTTAGAGTATACTGGCATGTGTTATAGATGTCAGTTGCCACCAGCCGTTCGGTAGGCTATTTGCTTGATTGATAAATTATTTCAATAAAATACTGAAAATCTACTAAAATGTGTGTTTTGTCCTTAAGTAACGCTTAAGGCTAAAACACACATTTTAGTAGCGTCAAATACGAGAACAAAGGTATGGAGTAAGACATTGTAAAGTTCAATGAGCTTCAACATTTAGCGGTAAAAATAAAAAATCTAGACTAATTAAGAAAAAATGCATAAATGAAAAGGCAATAAATTAAGACACGCTTAATTATGATAATTGATAATTTTATTGCTTTTCTGGTTTATTTAATGTTTAGAATTATAATTAAGTTAGAATTACCTAGAATGTCGGTCTGCATTACTATTATTGACGGATTTCTTAGTAATTGTGTTTATACCTATGCTTCTATGTGTAACTTACTTTATAGTAGTCACCTATCTGGAATATATTAAAGGAAATTGTTTAATTTGCTAACGTATACCTATATAGGTATATCTTTTAACAAAGTGTCTACGTATTCACTTCGTCATTTTATAAGCTTTCTATATATTAATCGAGGTCAAGAGAGCATGTTAAAATATAAGAAGCTATAAGATGGACAAGTTATATTAAATATAAAAGTAGTTATTTTTGTGATAGCGGGCAAATAAGCAGACGGCTTATCTGATGGTAAATGACGCTGTAGTCGCCCGTGTACACTTGCAATACCAGAGGGCAAAGAAATGCGTTGCCGGCCTGTTAAGTGGGAATACGCTCACTTCTTAAAGGACGCCAGGTCGTTTCGCTCAGGGAATAAGTCAGATGGTAGCTGATTCCACAGTTCCACAGTTTTCGTCCACGCGGGTCCAGTGCGGATTGGCCGATTTCACGCACACCTTTGATTATCATTACAACTCACCAGCACGAAGTCTCCCAGTTTTTCCAAAGTCCAATAGTAGGCGTATAGTTCCACAAGTTGCCTCATCACCCTCTGGATAGGCGCTGATAGCGAAGATGTGGTCCGCTTTATCTCTGAGTCGAATACTGACAGGATCACAGCGCGACCGTGGGCCTGGGAAATTTGTTTGAAATTTTATGAAGTAATATATAAAACCCGAAATTACCGGGTATTAGAGACCTAACATCTGTTGTCTCAGGTGACGGGCGCACGTTAGTTTGACGAAAAGTGATGACAGGTACTGTCATTAATTACCACCGAACCCTGCATCTGCCATGGTCAGCGTATCACTTACCACCAGGTGTGCGAGCTAACCGTCCTGTTCAATTTATGAAAACAAAAACATAAATATTACAATACGCTCATATTAGCTGGTAGTCTACTGCTGAATATAAGCTCTCTCAAGGAACACCACAAATATTGATTGTCGGCTTTTGGCGTACCGCCATTGCCAGTTATCTTATCAGGGGCATCAGCCCACCTAGCCGGAGGATGTACCTGCTCCAGCGGCCGCCAAATCTGCGACATATATGTCCGGCCTATTGCCCCTTCGGCTTGGCACACTTTTACACTATATCCGTGACTTAGTCGGATGGTTAAGCTTCATACTACATCTCTGAAGAATATTCCGGACGTCGTTCTTCCCAGGGCTCGCTGCGAGACCAGTATTCGATGAACCGTGACAATTGCTGTGTTGAAGAAATTATTATTTGAATAAAAAATAACAAATATGAACCTCGGGCAGCCACCAATTGCACAGACGCCTTGTTCCACGCGTCTTCAACGGCAACCCGGAGCTTAGGTTTTGAAGACTGGCCATGCTTGCATTTAGTTTTCTACAGTAAAAAAAAAAAAAATTTGACGTTCAAAACGGTGGTTCAAACACAAAGTTAACATCTCATGACGCGACCGGAGACTAACGGTTCCTCAGTAGCGCCTATTTTGAACTTAGATAATATAAGCTAAATACTTAATCTAATAATTAATTTCATTTACTAGTATATTTATTAATAACATAAAAATAAAACAAATTTATCCTAATAATACTAAACTTAAATATGAGCTCTGAATATTTCTATTCACGTAAAGGAGTGCCCTCAAAATTTAATATTAACCGTCCAAATCACCCAGCTCAGGAAAAGTCTTAAAAAAGTTATGATGGGTTCAATACTGAGGACGACGTATTTTTTTTAAAATACAAACTATTCTTTTCAGGGATTGATGCCCGAAAAGTATAGTTTGAACCTTGAAAGGTTGACCGTTAGTGAGTAGTAGTGACTTACCCTGCAGCTACCTTCTGGAAACCCAGGATGATGCCCTCGACATTACTGTCCCACTTCTTCAGCGGTGTCCGGTCAGCAATGTACGCCATTGTTGGAGATAACGGCTCGCCTTTCGAGGCTTGGTTCCACGCTTTGGTTAAAGACCTAGAAGGAAACGCTACTATTAGTTTGACATGACATTACTTGTAACCACGAAATGTGGTGTGATATCTGATTATAATGCCAAAACCATGGAGGCCAACGTCAGTTAAAGCTTGTCTATCGGCCATCGGCCTTACGAACTATTTGCTAATCCCACAGCCTATCTTAGTCACTTTTGATAATTTAGTATAGAGAAACACTCAATTATTTATTTTAGCTATCTCAAAATCACGTTATGAAACCATGAGCCAATAATTGACACACTACGCCTGTCAACCAACATGGCAGATTTTAGGTCTCATGTACTTGGTAATTTCATTTGCTGTAGTTTGTTCGTCCCGAATCACGAACGTACATAAATAAATAATAAATAAATATCTACTGACATTCCCACATCGCCATCTAGCCCCAAGTTAAGCGTAAAGCCTGTATTATGGGTACTAAACAACGGATAAACATACATATTATTTTTTTTGTAAATACATATATATTATACATAGAAAACATCCAGACCATTACAAACAGAGAGATGTTCATGCACACAAATGTTTGTACTGCCCGGGGATCGAACCTGGAACCCTTGGTATTGCGGCCGACCTCTCAACCGCAACACCAAATGGGTCGTCAAAATAAAAAAGGCTCCTATGACAAGGGATCTGCAGTATCCGGCACTGCAATGTTCAAATACGACTCAGTATCTCTGCATACATGCTTTCCTTTTCTCAACAATATACATTATACATTGAAACATACCTAGCAGCTTGCAGAAGGAGCACGGTGTTCTCCCCCTCGTAAGTGCAAGCCGCAGTGGCCACACCATACAACTGAGGGAGGTTGGATGACGCCATGTAGCCGTGGCCACCGCACGCCTGACGGCAGCGCTCGATCATGCTGGCGCAGTCAGTTGATGATACTACTTTGAAGCAACAGGCTACAGCATGGAGCTGGAAAAAAAATAATGCGTCTCTTTATTAACCTATCGTGTTCCTTACGTCAATTGGAATAACAATCTAAGCTAGTGCTTAAAGTGCCCGCGTTACGTCTTTACAATTCAAAAAAATAATACCATCATTCTTTCTCTTGCAGTCCGACTTAAGGTAAAGTGCATCCACAAAGTGGCGACGGTTCATGATTACAAGTACAAGGCTCATTTACATTTAAGCTAGGTTAGCTTGGGCCTAAGAGATGTTGCAAGGGAGTGATAGAGAAAGAGAAATATGATGCAAGTGGTGCTTCCAGAATAGTGAACAAGTGTCTGAAAGCCCTTTATGAAGGTCTTGGTCCAGTAGTGAATATTTATGGCTACAGCTGTAATAATTAGATTTTTTTTGTACAACTAGTATACATAATAATACAAATATGATATGATAATTCAAGTATTATAAAGCAGGCAAAATTGCTTTGTTTAGGGCAAGCCATCCAGCTAGTTGTGCGAATTTTATTATATTCTGGTTAAATTTATTTGTTATTATATATTTATGGAATTGTAAAACTAATTAGATTCAAGGATCTTAATTACTAAGCCTTGTATTCTATGTTATCAGTAACAAAATAGTAAAATTTATTCACGATCCACGATAACAATATTACATCGTTTATGATATACTTAAGTCATATTAGTACAGTTTGATAAAATGGATGTCTTTACTAACATGGAAAAACCACTAATAACTGTGATAAACCAACCAAAAGTTTTAGAAGTTCATAAAATGCAATAAGTGCAGAGAAGATTTGTATAGTTATTTGGCAGTTTTTGCGAGTTTATTATAGAAAGATTAAAATTAAGCAATTTTTAAGTGTTGCTGTAATTCTAAGAAGATCGAATTACTCAAGGTCGTCTTAAATTATGACCGTAAAGAATTGACTTAAATTTTCTTAAGGCCACTAAGTTCAACTGAATTCCTGTTAGCTTCCGTTCCGTTCCGTAGCTGAAAGCTTTTTGAATTTTTAATACATCAATATCTTCTTCTTCAATCTGTTGCAGTCACTGCTGGACATAGGTCTCCCCATTCTGCGCCAGATGTCCCAGTCCTTCACACCACCAGCGACCTTTCGCAAGTTGTCGTTCCATCGGGCCGGAGGGCGTTCTGCGCTACGCTTACCAAGACGTGGTCTCCAATAAAAACAAAAAAATAGATAATAAAGGCATAACTAACATAACGTTATATTATATAACGTTATGTTGTTATATTATAGTAGACTTAAAAGAGGTGTGACTGAGAAACTACAATATACTTCGCATGATATATTTTTGACCGAACCATTTGGTGATGTGGTTGAGACGTCGACTGCACACCAAGGGTTCCGGGTTCGATCCCCGGCGCTACATTTGTGTGCATGAACATGTTTGTTCGTATTGGTCTGGGTGTTTTCCATGTACAATATGTATGTATTTACAAAAAAATGTATATAAGTATGTTTATCCGTTGTTTAGTATACAGGCTTCACGCTTAACTTGGGGCTAGATGGCGTGTGAATGTCAGTGGATATTTATTTATTTATTATAAACTGACGAGTAGTGTAAATCCTTACCTCTGGCAGTCTTTCAAGCTTCCCCGCGTTCATGTCAGAGGTGATGTCCATATATAGATCCCACAACCATTTCACAGCGGTCCAGTAAGCGTGGCTAGTTGCGATACCGATGAACAACTTGTGCTGCTGCGTAACGTAGTCGAGGATCTGGGGTTCTGGTTCACTGAAATATGAAAATATTGACACCATCAAAATAGGCACAAACATGTTCATGCCTAATGCTTGTACTGCCCGAGATGGAGGATCCCAGAACCCTTTGTGTAGAGCTGGCTTTTATACTATAAGTCAAAATATTGATTGCTGAAAAAGCAGTCTTCTTGATTGTTCTTCTTTCCTAAAAAAGGTGATAACTTGGTATGGATGTTTTGACCTAAAATTTATACAAGCATGTTTATCCGTAGTACATATTACAGGCAAAATGCTTTATTTTTTAGATTAGGACTAGATGGTTGAGGATATCAAGAGCGTCGGTAGCTTATTCAAAGGGTGCATGTTCAAATCCCGCCATATACCAAAGTCTTTTCGATTTTCGAATTAATATGTACGTATATCATCTCTTACGGCGAAGGAAAACATCGTGAAGAACACATACGCACATCGCAAGAGATCCAAAGGTTGTGAGTTAAGGACAATCTACACTGGTCACACCCTTTTGGGTAGGCTCGTGCCTTCAGTGGGGACGTTTAATGAGCTGATGATGATGACGATAGTTGAGGATATTTAATTTTTTATAATATTCATAAAAAGAGCAAGCAAAGTAATGTAAAAACCCGTTTTTTGTTTCGTAAAATTAAATTATTTTAAGGCTAGACTGCTCTGTGCGATGTTTCAATTATATCAATCTTAAAACGTACTCTGGTTTCGGTTGTGACTGTTTCCTAACAGCCGAATATCTGACAGCAATCGCGACAGCTCTGGACAACTTGTTGCACTGTCGTTCCGATCGCACCGACGAACACCATGGTTCCGTACGCAACTTGCTGTTCGGTGACGCTTTAAATGTACCGTCTGGAAACAATTGTGTTTCATCATCATTTCAGTCACATAATGTCCACTGCTGAACATAGGCCTCCCCAATTCCACACCGACCTGTCAGAATTGTGTTTATATTATGATAATAAGAAATCATTGAAAATTTAATTTCTTTTTAATACTGAATGTCTCGCCCACAGATTTCCAATACAAGAGATGAGGCGAGCCGCGTTTAAAGTGCGACAAATGTAAGCTAAACGAGCATACACTGGCTGCCATTTTACGCTCTGTGAGACGAGTCAAGACGCACGAATATTAGAAAAAATACCGTTTTTTTCAAAATGCCATCGTGTGCAATTGTAACATGCCATCGTTGCAATGAATCAGTAAATTTACAAGTAATTGAATAACTTTTACAGGTAAGAACGAAAAGAATTGCGACACTGGGACTCCTAGAAACTTGGCGGCTCGTCCAGTCTAATTGTATATTCGGATGTCTATGGTCTCGCCATTTCCAGAATGTTCGAGATATTTATTGTTTAGGCTAAGGTTTATCACCACTAACTATGTTATTGCAAGGATGCCAGATTGAAAAATCTATTTTCTGTTACGCTTTAGGCACTCCATATATGCAATTAAACAGTGCATACCACAGATTCCCAATACAGGAGATGGGGCAAGCCGCGTTTTAAGCGCGACAAAATGTAAGCTCACGAGTACACTGGCTGCCAGTTTACGCTCTGTGTAAGTCGCGTCCAGACGCACGCATTTTAGAAGAAAATACCGTTTATTTTCCAAAATGCGTCCTGTTCCTTAAGGCTAATAGTACATGCATCATGAGTGATTTAGTAAATTTAGCAAATAATGAAATAACTTTTCACAGGTAAGAACCGAAAACTTTGATTTATATAATTAAAAAGGATATTTAAACGAATCGTCCGTTTTTTTTTCATGAAAACATATCACTGTAAATTCTTTGTAACGATCTCGGTGTTATATTACAATGCGGCTGTGCTAACTGTTCGTCGGTTCGCAATTCATAATATGCGCGCAATGTTAGCGAACATTACTCGTGTTCCACTACAACCATTATTCGTAGTACGGCCCTGACCGCGTCCGTTGGTACAAACGCCTAGTGAGAACATTTTTATCGACCCACTATCGATACATTCGTATGCAGTCTTGTATGCAAGCGGAAGGTTTTTGTTTATATATTTTACGTTTGTATTTTTTATATCCTCGATTCTACTCACAGTATTTAGAAATATTTTGAGGCTATTTTATTTATATAAAGTTATTTTATATCTTTTATTCGATATTTAAGTTTTGTTTAAAAACATAAGTACATAATAAGCGACAAAGTTGATAAGAATCACGACGGCTATTGGCTTTTTATCAATGGTGACTGTGACACGCACGGCCATTTTTAATTTGTGAATGTGGTTATAAGGATTTTATAAAATAATGAACAATAGTGATTATTTATAACTTTTTAACATTTATCATTATATTATGTCTGCCCTTTTCTGAAGCTATTCTATAGTAATAGTATCTAATATTTAAGGTTCCAGAAGATCAGCGTTGTAAGTTTTACGTTTTATTATAACATGGAATGTAACCCTTTACAAGACAAATATTTATGTTAATTTTACATATCTACTCGTACATACTCGTATCTGCATTGGGTGTTGCTATTTAAAAATATATATGTTTTCATTCTAAACATTATCTTTGAAATGTAATTAAAATTTACTTTCACTGTATTGATTTTTAGCAATGATATGATATACATACGTCGATCGATAATTATAGTTCTAATAAAATGAATAAAGCTACGCGGCTTAATAATATTGTTTAAATAATATTATTAAAGTTCCTCAACATTATTAATACACCAATAATATATTTCATTTAAATTAACATTTATTTCACGTAACCCAAAATTAACAGTAGGATTTTTATTTTGATCTTCGTGCAGGTAATAGAAAAAGTATGACATCTATCGATATAACGCTTCCCCGCATGGATCACCGCGTTCAAGGTGTCGTGATTGGGTAAACATTGACCAATGACGAGTAATATTATTAAGTGTAAGTATTTTTAATGTGTGTGTGTAAGTTGAAATTGCGACATTGGGTCTTCTTATAAACTTAGCGACTCGTCCGGTCTAATTGTTATTCCGATGTCTGTGGTGCATACCATGGGCGTCCAGACAACCCGGTAAATCGCCAACATATTAAACGGTCCCCTTATTCACTTATTTTCCTCTACAGATTTGAAATCATAGCAATCTGCTATCATCAACAGCAATAAATTTGTCAAAAAAAATTGAGAATAGTATTACTTACGTTGCATACCCTACTCAAAATCTCTGTGCACGCCACTGGCTTTAAGATGTCACAGACAGTCAAAGGGGAAAGCGAACCGCTTGGCATTTCAGCACTTTTTGGGAAATTGCCAGAGCCTCGTTTCCTATTTGCTAGAATGTCACAGGTAGGTGAGTCTTGCTACCACGCTTATGACAAAAATTTAAAATCGAACAAAATGTTACAGTGTCAACCTACTTTAAAAACCTGTGCATTCTTCATCAACATATTTCTTCTCGGTATCCTGTGCTGGTTGAATCCCAGGAAGCCGTTGTTAACAGTGTTGTAGCCCAACTTCGGTCCGATCTCGCCGACTTTGAGGCCAGGCAAGGGCATATGTGTTTCTTCATCTCTGATTTGCACAATGAACGGCTGGATGCCGTAGTTTTCCCCCTTTATGTAAAGCTGTGCCATCACGATACAATGGTTTGCTGTATGCCCCACTGTGAACAATGCAAAAGATTTTCATAAAAATAATGTTAATGTCAACTAAATTCTTCAGGGGGAAAATCTTCTAGGGCCTGGAATTCTAAGCATAATTAATTATAAGCAGTAGTACTGCCACAGTAGATACCGATACTTTAAAGTTACCAAAGAAAACTCTTTTCTTCCATCCTTATGTTCAAACTTTGATATACTTTTTAAAATAATATCCTCAAACATTCACACAGCACCATCTAGCCCAAAATTAAGCGTGAAGCCTCATTAAGCCTGTATTATGGGTACTAAACAACGGATAAACTTACTTATATATTTTTTTGTAATTACTTACATATTATACATAGAAAACACCCAGACCATTACAAACAGACATGTCGATGCACAAAAATGTTTGTACTGCCCGGGGATCGAACACGGATCCCTTGGTGCAGCTGACGTCTTAACCGGTACACCAAATGGGTCGTCAAACTATATGTATGTTAATCAATTGTAAATCATAAAGGGACCTGCTTCTGGCTTAAATTATGGCTATATGGTGGTGGTTAAATGTCAGCGGATATTCATTATTATCTATTAACTTTTTTGATGCATTAAGTTTGTTATATTTTCAAAATAGAAAAAATATTAAATATCCCTTGGGACCTTCGAGGCTCGTTGATGGATTAACACAACTTATCCCAACTCAATTTATTCCTATTTTCCCTAATTTAAGTGGCAGAGGCCTATTTATGGAAGATCAAGCTCATATCTAAAAGCAAATAGGATCAGATATAGAAACAAAATACCCAGAAAGGAATAACAAACGCTGATTATCATTGTTATGTAAAAGATAAGTCTATCATTAATAACGTAACATTCAGGAAAAAAATAAGTTGATGTCAAATACTTTTGATGATAACCGCCATTTTAAAGACAATATAATGATAACGTGATAAAATTTTGACAAGATAGTTTTATCAGGCACATTATTAAAACTAAAATTATTAATAAAAAATATTACTTTTGATTTTTTACTTTATCAGCTATTTTTCTTTTATTGGGAATTCAATGACTTTAATAATACAGAGTTTAGTTTAAGATATGCTTGTATGAATCCGATAATGAATATACGACGCAAGGAAGATTGCAAACCAAGTTTTAACAGCATATTCCCCAATCTAAATCTGATGTAGTAGAATGGAGGTATAACTTACGGTTCCCTGGCCACCATTTGTATGAAGTGAGAGTTGGGCTGTTCAGGACAAACTCTTCAGTCTGAGGGTCGTATGTCGCCGTCGTCTCCAATCCACGGATAAAGGTACCATGGCCGAGCTCCGTCTGGAAAAAGACAGCAGTTTTACAAAAGCTTGTAATTTTGCATTCATTTTTGTCTTATTATTTTGCGTCTGCATCAAAATGGTAAAAAGTTTCAAAGAGTTTTGACCATTATTATCCAACTTCGTGGTATATTTTTCTGAACGCCGAGTTAAGGGTATGGAATGTTCAGGAAGTGTTTTTAAGCCGTGAGTAAAGTATTATATGTTTCAATGGGGATAAAGCTATTAATAAATATAGGACTAAGGCCTAATCACCCTATAGCTCGTGCCCCTCGGTGGGGACGTTTACTATGCTGATGATATATATATAAAACTATTAGAAAAATGCTATTGGAAAAATACAAACTAAATAAAATACAGTGATTAATATTCTTTAAAACTCATCATTTATTTACCAAAAAAAAACCAAAAAAATCATTTCATATAAATCTTATCTCGGGATGACTTTGTATTATTTAAAGATATACAAAAAATACATTGGTAATAAGATAACGGCATTGTTTACCCCTTTGTTTTATCAGCACAGAATAGACATGTTTATGTGTGCGCACCTATACAAGCAAATAATGAGTTAAGGAACTCACCATAGACTAAGGAAATTATGAGTATAGGAATTCACCATAGACAAGCACGACCACGCAGATTCGCATTTTAAATAAATCTGTTAGTAGACATAGCCTAAAATCACCTGTGCATAGGTTCCAAGGATCTCCAAGTTTGTGGCTCGCGGAAGCCATATCTTCTTCTGCTCCTCATCGGCCTGGTTGACCAGGGTCGGGATGAACATGGCATAATGCAGTGCGATTGGCGAGTTGTCTTTAAACACAGCGGCTGCTATTTGATTCCTGAAGTTTGCTCTGAAGAAAGAGATACTTTTTTCGATTAAGCACTTCAAATCAATCTTTTTTCGAAACATACAACTTAAAACATTAAATAAAAATATGTTTTTAGTCAACAATGGGTGTAGTAGTCAACGTCTCAAGATTTTTTTAAAAATAAATTTCTACATCCTCTGACATTCACGCAGCGCCATTTAGTCCAAACTAAGCATAAACCTGTAATAAGGGTACGAAACAACGGATAACATACTTATAAACTTTATTGTAAATACATACATATTAAATAGAAAACCCTGACCAGTACAATCAGACATGTTCATGCATACCAATGTTTTAGTGCCTGGGATCGAACCCGGATCCCTTGGTGTAACAGCCGACGTCTCAACCATTACACCAGATGTTTCCACTAACTAAACTAAATGGGTCGTCATAGTTGCGATATTTGCTTCACTTGTGCACCCGAATTAAACTACGCCAATATCATATCGAGTCTCTTTGAGTTCTGGATGCACCATAAAAATAAAAGATAATACAGTTAAATGCTCGTGCCATCCATTAGGAAATTATATACTGCTTGAGCACGAGCTTACCCGTATAAAGTGAATTTCCTCCCGATGTTCTCCTTCTCCGCAATATTGGATAAACGTAGACGTAATTTCGAAAATTCAAAGACATTGCTACGTGTCGGGAAGAGTTACCTTCACTCTCCAGATCGAAAAGCAACAGTGCACACCAATGAGCCACCGACGCAACATGCGACGAGTAATATATGGTTTCAAATAAATACTTCTACATTTCGAAGGAACTCCAAATTTCATCCTCACCACCTGGATGATTGGAGGACTTCCACAGTTCAATTCTGTCGTCATTTTCTGCCACGTACGACAAAACTGTGGAATGAACTTCCACTGGATACATTTCCGATGCGATACGACCTAGCGTCCTTCAAAAAGAGCGTACAGTCTTTTAAAGTGCCGGCAACGCATTTCTAGGACCTGAGGTCTTGCAAACGTCCATGGGCGGCGGTGTCACTTACCATCAAGTGAACCGTATGCACGTTTGCCTTCTGTTAAAAAAACAAATGAACTCACCTGTATTTTTCCATTTCCGACTGTGTTGGATCTTCCAATTCCTTAAGGAGTCTATAAAACAGCACTGCTCGGCGCACCGCGTTCTCATATTTCTCTTTGTGGCTGAGATATTCTTCTAGCTTGTCATCTCTGATGCCTTTGATGCTGAACACCTTCTCCTCTTAAACAGGAAAGAAAATAATTTCAATAACAAGTGAGACCGTCTTTTAACACAAATCTACTGTGAACAAAGTTCTTTGCCAAATTGGTATAGAATTGCATCATTAAAAATGACATGTAAGTGAAGCAATTGCCCTGTATACTGACAGAAACCTTGTATATTGAATTGTTAAAATTTACTGAAGTTAACAAGCATATTATTAACGTTTGAAGATAATATTTTTTTTTGTAATCTGGCAAGAAATATTACTATTATATCCAAGTTTCCGTACATAGAGACCTAAATATTGCCGGAATTTAGGACCATAATACGAAGATTTCTATGTATTATCCACATAATACTTTGTAATCGTGTACAACATATAACACCTTATCCAGTTTCGATCATTATCTTCAGATACATTAACAATAAAATAAGTAGATATAATATTAATGATAAGATTGTATTATGGACCTATCAGCCTATCAGCTAAAAATATAACATGAATATTATGTGAGAATGGATTCTTAACTGTTGATATTACATTTCTACACTAACAGCATTACAATCCTTTGAAATATATGACATTTATGAACATTAGTTGACAACTATAATTATGTTCACGTATTTGTTAAAACAATGCGCCTAGGATTAAGCACGCTTACCTAGTTAAAAATATTCACTTATTAAATGATCCTCAGAAGAAGTTTTCGTGATGCGTGATAATAAGTAGCCTAGGTCTCAAAGAAATAAAGGAGCTTTATTAGTAAAATATTTTTTCAAATCTGATTCTTGATCCCAAAATTTTGGATTCTTTTACACGAATTGACTTAACTATCGACTTACTATACTATCGACGTTTGATTGAACATTATAAACTGTGCAAACTACTCATTTTAAAATAAGAGTTACAACTGAGCTTCTTTTTTTATTCTTCTCAGTAGAAAAGGTGGTTCGCGGACAGCAATTTTTGACTGTCACAAGTGATCTTTACGGACCTAAGTTGAATACTTTTTGATTTTGGTTAACTATAACAACCCTTGACAGTCAACAGCTGGACCAAGGGTATCCGTACCGATATTTAGGAATTTGACAAATCATCACGCTTAGCGCTGCTACAGGCAGGCAGGAGTACTAAATTGACCTTAATTAGTACCTTAATTGTAAAGTTGAATGAAAGACCTCTACCACACCTCAGGAGAATTATGTAAACAACAAGGAATTATGTAAATAACTAGGAAAATAGCTGCAACACAAGCAGTGTCTAAATTAAAAAGAATTCGTTCCATTACTCGGCATCCAACCCGGAACCTAAATAGTTGGCCGCTGATGACCTTCGCAAGTTCGTCGCACCAGTGCCGAGTGCGAAGAGCTCTCAATTACATTTGAATCTGAGCAGAAATCAAACATTTCATGTCTTTTACATGGAAACTTACCCATATCCCGTCTTTTTTTTGTCAGCTCCACACTCCCGTCTAAATAATTAGTCATTTCTTCTACATTAAAGCTGCACTTTTTACGTTCCCTCTGCAAATCCTCGTTAACTTTTACGGTAGTCATATTTATTGAATTTGCGTATGAACTATTTTGTTATGGTAATTATTACTTCGGTGAACCAATAAATAAACGATACACACGTGTTGTTTGTACCAAGAAACCTTGGCGAATGCTAAATGTATTGTGTATGATTACTTCTGCTCTGAGATAAGATAAATTATGTCATACTGAGTTAAAATATGATAAATATGTGATAAAATGATGACTTGTAATATGATATGGAATTATTTTTCAATTTTTATTCCGCTCCTACTGACGTAAGGCGTTCAAAGGTAAACATTTTACGCGTAGTCATTGCAACGAACCAATTGTGGAACTTAATGTAGGTTCAGAATTCATCGTTGGCAATCAGTGCAATGCACTCATTTTGCGCAATTTTTGTTCCAGTTAAACATTTCGCAACATTAATATTCTTTTTATAGAAAAAGGAATATTATTGTAAACTACATATACCGGGTTATATTAAAAATACTTTTCTTATTTGTTTATTAATTAAACATAACAATTTTATTTATAGCATTTATTTTTATTTTATTTTTAATTTGAAATAATTTTATAGTCCTTGTACTATTTATATTGAAAGCCTGAAGTGAGGAGCTTTTTTATTGATTTATATAGCACTGGAAACAAATCTTTCGTTGATAATATTTACACTGTGCTACAGGCCTCAAATATGGCCTCAGATAAATGCATGCAGTGACTGATAGGAAAGTCTTAATGCCATGAAAAACTGCGTTAAGACCTCGCTTAATGTGTCTCACTATTACAGTTATGCTTTTACTCACTATAATCATTGACTTTAACACCTACATATACATTAACGTCAGTGGTTTGCACTCCATGAATGCAAATACCCTGTGCGTCCAGACAACCCGGAAAATCGCCAACATCGCCAAATTAATCTAAAATGCACAACCGGTTTAAAAATATTATTTGTGCTATCTCATACAATTCGTCCAATTTGTTCATCTTTTTGGACGTCACTTATCGACTATTTTTATTGAACAATGTAATGGCATACGCTTTAATCTCGAGTCATAAAATGCTGCTTCCGTTTCGAAAAACTACTTATGTATTAATTTTACTCTATTAAGATTGTATGCCTACAGGAAAATGCTTTTAGATAAGTATTTAATGCGTTAACTGTATTAAACAAATACAGTATATATAATTAAAATGTTAATACACTAGAATTTGCCTATATGACTGTACTGAATCAGTCGAAATGGGAATCCGACCAAGTGGGAATAAATTGATATTAAGTGATTCCCACTTATTCGCCCACAATGTACAATATGTAAATCTTTTTGAGAAATAAATACATCTTTAAACCTTATATAGTAAGCAAAGGCGGCCATACCCTGATAAATATATTTTAACTGCCTTCAGCAAAAGATAAGAACTGACTTACCGCACGATCATAGTAATAATCATGTTCTTTCATTTTTATTATTTATTGTTTTGTTTTTCACTGTAAAAAATATTGACGTGCCTTCACATAATTAGCAACATTATTTGGGTTTTAATGCAAATAAAAAGCAAACAAAATAAATATACGTGTATTTCATTTTGAAGTAAACAAAGGATGCCTTTGTATCAAAAGGTTAATAGTAAAATGGTTAATAGTGGGACTAGATGGCATTATGTGAACGTTACTGGATATTAATTTATTTACATTCACTTTTACAAGCATTTCTATAATACATGCTTTACCAGACCCAGTAACATTTCAATTTACCAGCTATAAAGTCCCTCTAGCTAGAGGAATGTTAGGCTATATAGGCTTTGATACACAGCGTGGCGATACGGACATTAATCCACCACACAAGCCCATTGCGGACAAGTAGGTTGTAACGACTGTTATCGTAAGATATTTAACGAAACCAACGGTTTAACGTGATATCCAAAGCACATTATTTCAATTCAATAATTACATTTCCGAGACACATTCATCATCATCAGCTCATTAAACGTCCCCACCGAGGGCACGAGCCTACCCCGTATAGGGTAGAGACCATTATTCATAACATTAATGATGTTGAGTTCTGGGTCTTGCTTAAAATTTAAAATATATGTTCCAATAATTATTCAAAAATTACTTTACACGATACGAGGGTTATATAGTCTATAGAGTTATATTGAAAGAAAAATCTGAAACAAAAGCTTGTAACTAAACAGCTTCACAGCTTCCCCTGCATGAAGGGCTTGAGGTACATGTGGTAGGATTGGTTGACAGGCTCCTGGTTGAGCGGACTCTTGAGCGCCTCCTCCATCAGCCGCTCGTACACGCGACCGTCGTACGAACCCAGGGTCGACTGCAGAATCTATAACATAGATGTCCAATACAGAAACAAAAAATACCTCAACCCCTGAGCCGTCTATGGAAGTACCACTACATAGCCAGGTGTCGTCCGATGAAATAGGAGTGGTATGCACTTTTGTATTCCGGGATGAGGGCACTGTAGCGATTTAAATTACCGGACCTAATATCTTTTGTCTCGGGTGACAGGCGCAGTGTGGTTTTGATGGATAATAGTAACTGTCTATCAGTTGGTCGCTGGAATGAAGGATATTTTAAGTTTGAGAGGCCGTAAGAATGGTTCGAAACCCTGACACCAGGATTGGTCTGATTAATCACCAATGATTCCACATCCGATAAGGAGACTGGGCCGTACGTAACCCACCATTGGGTGATTGACAAATCGTGCCGTCCAAAATTTGATAAAGTTCGAGATCTCATTTTTCCGGTCACGTATCAACAACTAACCATTATAACTAACCATTGTATAATTGCTTCATTTGCAAGATCGTAAACGCTACGCAATGGCCTATCAGATAATATTGCTGATAATGGCATATCAGATAATATTAAAGCCGTCGTAAAGGTATAACACCGATCAAAGGCATCGCGAAATAAATAAATAAGTTAATAATAGTCAAAGATGCTTACTTCGTCCCTTAGGTCAAATGAATCCACTAATCCGACTGCATTAGGCCGTATCTCGCCCAGTAACTTCTCGTATCTTTGTTGTAAACTGATAATGTCGTCTTCTGATAGGGACGAGAACTGCAACAGAATAATTATGACTTTTTTGAACCAATCCAACCTTAATGATTGTTACTACAAAAATATATATTGGAGTGAAACAGAACTTTTTCCCTCATCTAGATTGACTCATTTGAATCTCCGATCCGCTTCTTTTCTCAATCGTCTACAAGCGACATCGACATCTGGCCAGAAGGCATCCAATACTACGCTTACAAAACCACAATTTCTTTCTAACCAGTTTTACTGACGACTTGCGAAAGGTCGCTGTGAGGTTGGATGAGGAAAGCGGAGGACTGGGATATCTGGCGCAAAATGGGGGAAACCTATTAGAGCAATAGACTGCAACATGTGAACAGAAAACCAGTTTGATCTAACAACATTGGTGCTGTGACATAAATGTAAACCACCTAGTGTTTTAACTTTATATAAATATACTCTCCGTATCACAGGAGGGTATATTTATTGAGCTCCAAGAACATTTTTATGTGAACTTGAACAGAACTCATACATACAGATATACTTTAACAGTTCGTGACAGTCCACTGCTGGTCGTAAGGCCTTCTTACCGATAGTGCAGTGTTTTAGCAAAATCTTCAAGGTAGACGGGATGGTAGCAGTACCGATTAAAAGTCAAGTTAAGTGATCGGTGCTCCTCGTTCCGAGCTGAATTTGTTTTCTCCCTAAACCGCCTTTTACGGCACTCCCGGGAAGAGTAAAATTATTTTATTTCAATATTTCTAAGCTGCCGTTAAGATACGGCATATAAAATAGGGAATCCATAAAAACAAACTGTTAAAAAGCCCATAACACCTAGTATTGTAATACAAAATTACCCTCAGCAAATCGCCGGTTCTCTCCAATGACCAGTATAGAAGATAAAGGATTGAGAGACGGTCCAGTACGGCCCTCACATTAGGACTACTGTCAATAGTTAGTCGTACTGTTTCCTCTCGGTAGACCTTGCAGATCACAGCACGACAATGAGCCTGAAAAATTCCATAGCATTAAGTAATGATTGCATTCTTTAGCAGTTAAATCCTTATATATTCTTGAAACTGTAATGACATTTTACTTTAGCAGCCATTGAGAATCTGCTGGATTTAGGACCTACTGCATGTTTATGAAGGGTTTTGCCATAATCTATACGCTTAGCGTCAAGATCAACATTAACCTCAGGCGAACTGTAAGTTATAGACATTGCTCTTAGAATTAATACGCTGAAGTGGAAGTGGGCCGGTCATGTCTTCAGACGGTCAGATGGTCGCTGGAGCCGAAACGTGTTGGAGTGGCGGCCTCGCTTAGGCAAGCGCAGTATGGGACGTCCGGCTGCCCGATGGACGGACAATTGGAAGAGGATGGCTGGTGGAGGATAGATGCAGGCTGCTCAGGACCAGGATAGATGGCGTTCATTGGGGGAGACCTATGTTCGGCAGTGGACAATGGTGGGCTAATTGATTGAACTACCATAATCTTTAAAATTCAGTTTTAATGAAAAGCGTTGCTACACGATCTCTAGGTGGTTCTTACCGAAGGAAGAATGCAAACGGCGACAAATCTTTTCTAATCTGACGTGTCTCCTCACGATATTCTATTTCCTATAGGAACCCTTTTAATAGTATCTCCGATCTGATTTTCAGTTGTATAAAAACAAGTTGCAAGCAAGCACAAAGTGTATTTATAAATGACGTCTTACTAACACAATTTCCTTTTAACCAAAAACGGTATTTAATCGGACCAAGGTCAAGTTTTTTATAGATCTAATCATTATCATACAATTTGACTATTACATATTAATGATCGTATTTATTATTAATGTGGTATTGTTACACAAGAAATCCGTTTACAATGTCAAATGATTAATTGAAATCTTTACTGTTATATCCACATTATTGGTTGAAGTAAGTTATTGATAATTTAGTATTTTGAATGGAATTGAAATTATTTTAAATCCTTAATATTTGTTTATGTTACAGTCAATACTCATAACCGGCCAATAAGCTTATTGTCTGCAAGAGTCTAGAAGCTTATTGCCCAACCGCCGTGGTCAAACCCCTTATTGTCAGAGAGGCTTCTGCCTCCAGGTTGTGGGGTCAGAATTCTCACCTAACATAACCAAAATGGATAAGTACCTAACACTTAATATTAAGAAAAACATACGTTAGAAAGTTGAACATAATAAAATATGTATTTATATGTGTAATGATTTCTTTGTGTATTTGGTACTGCTGGAAGGAAATCCATTCGGAATAAGCAGTAGGTACCTTTGTACTTTTTTTCACTATATATTGTTTTGAGTATTTGTATGTGTGCATAAATAAATAAATAAACAGTCAATAAGGGTTTTAACCGAGGCAGTCGGTCAATAAGCTTTTTGACTGATTTTTGCAATCAAAAACCGGTTACGAGTTTTGACTGTAACATTAATAGCACGTAATTGAAATAAGAACTTTATTCATGAACGTTGCTTAGTTACCTCTGCAGCAGCTACAAGCTGAACCGTCGTCAACTGCCATGCATCTTCAAAATCCAAGCCATTTTGCATATGGTTCTTAATATTTTGAGCGCACAAAGCAATTTTTCTGTACACGGAAAAATAAAAACGCGTATGTTTTATACAGCATTAAACAAAGATCGCTATAGCAGCCATGATCGTGCCTTAGTGGAACTAAAAGGTAAATAATGTCGTTTGGATATTATAAAAAAAATCATCAAAAAGCAATCAAACATAGTCATTTTTCGGATTCGAATTTTACTACTTAGCTATTTATTATTTAAATAAAGCATATTTATTCCGGATTTTCGGTAAATATCATGATTGAAGATCATGATTTTCTGCATTAACCATTGCCAAGTTTTTTTCCACAGTAGGAAAGTATATAATTTATAGCTCAAAATTTTCCTGATTTAAGTAAAATTTTGAGCTAAAAGTGAAGGAAAACATCGTGAGGAAACCTTCATGCACGCCTGCGAAGAGATTCGAAGGTTGTGTGTGAAGTCGTCCAATCCGCACTGGGCCCGCGTGGACGACTAAGGCCTAATCACCCTTTACGGGTAGGCTCGTGCCCCTCGGTGGGGACGTTTAATGAGCTGATGATGAAGTAAAATTTTAGAATAGCATACTGATATAATAATAATAACCATTCAAATTCATATTAGGGCAAAAAGGCAAAATGTAAGCATTACAAGAGCCTAGTAAGATAGAATTAAGTCTTCACATAAATAGAATAAAAAATAAATTACCCCGCAGCGACGGCTTCAAATGCTTGAATCATCCTTCAGGACATCGCTCCATCTCATTCTATGAGTTTGATGTCGTTGAGATAAATATGTCACTGTTGGTGTAACAACCTTGCCATCTTCAGCATGTTCCCATGCTTTGAATAAAAACCTAAACAATATTTAAGTTTAGTCAAGAAAACTTTAGAAAAGAGTTCCACATTCCAAGTTTCATATAGCTTTAAGCAAGAAAACCAAATTCTGCTTTCTAAGAACCACATCAATAATGATTTTATCTTAGATTTGAAGACAGAAATATTAACGACTTAAATTTTACTCTTTTTAGACTTAACATATTTTTTAATATTAGTAGTAGATAATTCTATTTTATACTAGGTAGATAATGTATTTTCAAATAATTACCAAAACATACTCGCTGTCTGCAGCAATAAAACAGTATAATCGCCTTCATAAGTCCTTGTTGCAGTTACAAAACTATACAGAGCAGGCAGGTTAGAAGAAAACATGTATCCATGACCTCCACATGCAAAACGACACTGCTCGATCAGAGCTGAAGAGTCTGATGTGCTTATAGCTTTAAGGCAGCTTGAGAGGGCATGAAGCTGCAAAAGACCATATTTTTAACGGTAAGGCGGTTGACTCGATTTTAAGTCATCTAGACAGGTAAATACCAGTGTAATTCTTCTGTGAAACTGTTCTATGTTCTTTAGTGAAACTTCTGTGTTTCGAAAAGAAGGCAATATAGCTAGTGAAATTAATGGGTATTATTATGAGATATGAATCCATACATGGGCGTCCATATAATTCTTATCGAGCTTTCAAGAATCTGCGTGGAAGAATGGGAGGTTCCCAAAGATGAATCTAGGATTCTTTCAACACACCCTGCACCAAAATGGATTCCTACGTAAGTTTACAATTTGTATTTAAAAATTGAAGAAATCATAATTCTGATAAATAAAATAATTACTTCAGGTAGTGTGTCAGTGTTTCCATCCCGCATGTCAGCCAAGACTGCTGTGAACGTGTTCCAGAGCCAACTGCTGGTCAGCTGTAGCGCGTGCGCCGTGGCTACGCAGATGAACAACTTGTGCTGTTGCGTCAGATAATCCAGCACTTGAGGCTCTGGTTGGCTGAAAGGATATAGATGAATTTCACAGAAGGTACTCAAAAACATGTTAACTTAAAAAGTAGAAGAAGAATGCCAAATGAACAAAAAAATAGATACATAAAAAATTAAGAAATTTAAAGTGCATTAAATAAAAATAGCAATATACAACACATGTCTATACCCTCTGTTATTACAAATGTACATGTCGATATGTAAGTGTTATTTACCATCAGGTATCTGCTAGTTTCCTTGTATTGTTCTTGTAACAAACTTACTCGGGTTTTGGTTGTGATTGTCTGCGGACAGCCGAATATCGTACAGCAATTGTCACAGCCTTGGAGAGATTGAACGCCATTTCATTGACCAGCATCACTCGCACAAACACCATGGTGCCATAAGTGAGTTTTCCGTGACGAGCCACTTTCACGTATGTCCCATCCTGAAAGGCACAGTTCGATGATAGACGTATAGATTGAATTGATGATGCAAGAAACTTTTAAGAAACAGTAGATTTATAAAATTTGGCTTGATCTTTAAAACACCCCTCTTCGAGCTCAGTCGAATAATTTGCAGCCAAGTATGACCGAAATTATTACATAAACTGAACGTTGAACATGAAGTATTCAAACGAATAAATAGTCGTTATTGGTGCAAAATAACAATGATTCCCAATGGTAACAAAAACTCTAATCCACAGCTTGAAGAAAAGGTTCTTTCAGTCGAGTGGGATTTATGGGAGTGAGATCATCTCATGACGCCGCATTGGCTTCAGGTTGCTAAGGATACATGAGAGTGATATTGTGTCGGAGACGAATATCCACTTCTGAAACATACCTTTTCCACCTGAGCATTCTTCATCATCAAATTGTCTCTTGGTATACGATAATTATCAAATCCAAGGAAACCATTATCTGCTGTGTTAAAACCCATTTTCGGGCCAATGTCTCCGACTTTGATACCAGGCAATGGCATGTGAGTTTCCAGGTCGCGTATCTGGACTATGAATGGATGGGGGCCGTGACAGACTCCTTTTGTGTATAGTTGGGCAACCACGATGCTGTGATTAACGGTGTTGGCCACTGAAAGACAAGTTTCATTTTAAATCATAGGTACTCCTAAAACCCTGTTCACTCCTTCGTATTTCTAGTTTTTGTTATGTAAGAAAGTGAACAGGACGGTCAGGACTCTCACCTGATGGTAAGTGATACGCCTGACCATGACAGAGCGGCATCGAAGGAGACCAACAACTGATAAGCAGTTATTATTCTCAATTAATGCCGCAATGCGCCCGTCACCAAAGACAACAGAGGTCTCTTACGAGTTACGAGAAACCCGAAATGAAAATTAAGCTATCTGGAACTTAAATCAAATTGATGAATAATATTGTAACCATGACTAAATTGTTCCAAAACTAAAGTTTGATAAATGATCTACATATATTTAATACTTACATCCCCCAGCCCACCATTTGTAAGAGGTCAGTGTAGGGCTGTTCAGAACGAACTGCTCGCTGTTCGAATCGTATGTGGCTGTGGTCTCCAAACCCCGGATGAAGGTGCCGTGGCCTAATTCTGTCTGTTATGTCATTATTGCCTGATTATAGTCGTTTAATAAAATTAAAAATATTTTCCATTTCAACCCAATAATTAACCAATGACCAGCGTTTGGGTTTACCAACTTTATAATTTAATGAATTCACATAGGTGATTTCATTTTATTATAAAGTTTATTAATATAATTTATGGTAAAAGGAAACATCGCGAGTAAACCTTCACGCCCGCCTGCGAAGAGATTCAAAGGTTGTGCGTAAAGTCGGCCAACCCGCACTAGGCCCGCGTGGACGACTAAGGCCTATACACCCGCGTACGGGTAGGCTCGTGCCCCTCGGTGGGGACGCTTAAAGAGCTGTTGATGACATAAATTGGATGTTTTCGGTTATTATTACTCTTCTTTTATATTTAGGGCGGCTAAAAAAATACTGAAATAGGTATGAGATAGGTATTTAACTACTGACACTAAATGATGTAAAAAAGTATATACAATATATCGTTGCTGACACTGGGTTGTTTCATTTCAAAACATACTAAGCATTTCTTTGATTATAAGCATTCAAAACAATTTTTTTTACTTTTACTCCTGACCTATCATTATATCCATGATCCCTCTGATAGGTTTAACCCGATTGTGCTGCGGGGCTATTTGCAAACAATATTCTACCGGTAAAATAATGCGCACGCTTGTCTTTCACATAGCGTATTTGAATTTAAAATTGGCAATGCAGCCGGGCCACAGGTCGACTGTTTGAATGACTACTGCATCAAGTGCATTGTCCTATTGTGCGATGCATATTTGGTTTAATTTGATTTTGATTTCCTGTTCTCGGTTTAATTGTAGTTTGGTGTTTTTGAAACCGTTTTTAATACAGTTATTGATAACGATTACACCTAATATAAAAAAGATTTGTGAATTAAGTACATTTATTTGAAATAATTACTTATTCAGTGATCATCATCACTTCTTTTCAACCTTTTGCAGGCCTGCTGGAGATCATCACTTTGCTGCTAGACAATTGTGAAGAAAAAAATTTACGTATTATACATGAAATCTAAATACAAAAATTGAGCACATTTTTGTTTTCTAATTATTTTATAACAATTTAAGTTGACATTCTCCTGGGCATAGGTGCCTATATCTGCATGTCCATCGCAGGCACTAACCACCGAGCCTGTTGCTCCGGGGTGCATTGGCCGATAACAGTCGGCACGAACATGCCGAAGTGCAGCAAAAACGGGGAGATCTCTTGAAAAATGCATCGGCCGTGCGCCGTAGGACCGGTGAGTTGAGACTAGAAGTGATGACATTTTTTAAAAGAACGCAAATGAGATAAGAAATGAGAAAAAAGAAATAGATGTAAGGAGTCCTTTTAACATCCCGTTCTCGAACGTTATTCAATTTCGAAAATTGTCTTGTAAACACATAATTGAATAAATATGTTTTTAAGTTTTAGTATGAAAAATACCCAATCTCACGGGCACTCATTGTAACATTGGTCAAATGTGGGCTGTTACATTCTAAAACCCACAATGATTAATTTATTTGTTCAGGCTTTGTTAAGCAGGCCTATGTTGAGCTACTACTATTAATAACTTTCTGTATTCTCAATTTATTAAATTTAATAAAAAGACTTTAACTTACCCAAGGTCCTCCAATCCAGTGACGTCAATCAGTGCCTCCTTGACTATTTTACTGTAAATACAAGATTTCCGTATGGCATTCTCGTATCGCTCTTTAGGGCTGAGGCACTCTTCGGGAACGTCATCCTTGCATGCACCGGCATTCAGGGCAATGTCCTCTGGAAACAAACTTTATTCTACAAATTCAATATGAGATAACTAAATTATTACCTTGGACAGAATATCAAAAAGAAAGAAATATAAAACAGACAAACAACCAAAGAGCTAGATAGATAATAAAAAAAGAAATAAAAGAATAAGTGACCAATGAAACGAAAAATAATCGGCAGATTAAGAATACTGTTCAAAAAGATACGACTCAAAAGATTTGGTACCTACTTTGCAGTAAAGATTCTATTAGAAGATATTTACTGAGATTCATGTGCCCCTCAAGGCACAGCAGTCAATATCCATCTGGTGTTTATCTGATAAGTTTTTCTCTGTATAAAATCCTTAACCGAAATTTAGTGATATGCCGGCATATAACTATGTACAAAATATTTTTTTAAACTTAACTTTTCGTCGGACTATGCTTTCTTATCCGACGAATACTTATGACGGAAGAGACATAGGATTTAGGTGAGAGTAGAGTACCCACGCAAACGACCTATTCGATGCCTTCAAGGTATGCCTGAAGTAATTGCATAAGTCACATGCGAGCACATCAACGAAAAAACAGGAGTTATGGACAGTCGCCGTGGCCGCAATCGGTCGAGATTTCATGATTATCATCATGCCTGAAGTGTATGTTATTATTCTTACCAATTTTCTTTCTTTGTTTCGTGTTTTTCTCTCCTCCATCGAGTAAGTATGTTAATTCTCTAATATTAAAATCGCACTTCAATCTTTCTTTTGCTAAATCCGCGTTGACTTCACCAATCTTTCGTGCCATGGCATTTACTGGTTCACTGAATGTAAATTATGCAACTGATTAACTTTAATTTATTTGGACCTCCGTATTCGTATTTTCACAGCACCGTACGAACAGTAACTGAAGCACATTCAAAATTACCAATGCTTTGTATTTATACATAAATTTACATTGTACCTTTATTAAATTTACTGTCTACAGAGTCGATTGCTAGAATTTTCAAATTCAATGTACGAATCAATTTAATATCTAGGTGCACTTGAAGGTCACATTGTAAAGTGCTAAGTGCAGTTTTGATAATATTTATCAGCTGCCATAGTCAGCCAAAGTTGTAAAATGTATGCATGCATGACAGATATGTAACATAATTTTATTTACTAAACTAGCTTTTGCGTGAGACTACGTCCGCGTGGAATAGTTACTTTGGCCTAACGCTCTCTTTAACCAGCTACTTCGTTTATATAGGTGAGTTAAAACTGCGATATGTCATAAGATATTCATTTAAGTTGAATGATGTAAAGGGCTATTTTGTTCAAATTTAAATACTTGTGATAAATAAAGTATTTATTTGGATAAGGATTACTACTTATTTATGAAAACACCTTCGCAAATGATTTTAGATTTTTTTTAGCAAAATATATGTTATAGGGAGCTAACCTTCAAAGATAGACATATGCTGTTGCGGACTTTTTTGTAGACCTTTAAAAGGGGAACAATACATTCATACATGACTTTTGCGAAACTTTAACCGTTTACGCAGCGTACGAAACGGAAGCTTCAAGTATGAAAAGAACCCCCGATTTTGAAACATTATTTAATGCTACCGCTTCTATTACTCGTAGCGTGATGATATATAACCTATAGCCTTTCTCGATAAATAAGCTATCTATCACTGAAAGAATTTTTCAAATCGAACCAGTAGTTCCTGAGATTAGCGCGTTCAAACAAACAAACTCTTCAGTTTTGTAATATCAGTATAGACTTCTCTTTCACAGTGCATAGTTCCTATCCTAACTTCAACATAACCTAACCTGTCTTAGTGCATCCTAATTATCAACGACAAGTCTGAACCTGCATTATACTTTGGCCTATGTAAATCTTATTGCTTTGGAAAGTCAAGTCCAGCGATAACTCCACTACGCTCAGAAAATGTACTGATTTACCTCATACCCTCTCTTTACCATGTGCTTGAAACTATTGAAAACCATAGAAACTCGGAAAACTCTCGGAGAGAGAAAAAATATATTGATCCCACCTCTGCTTGAACATTAAAACCGCACACATTTTAATCCGCTCACCTCTAAAATCATGTAGGTTAGATGTGAACTGACCAAAATGTCCTTCAATATAAACCGTAACGTTATTGATACAAGGCTAATGAATTAGGTACGGCTAACTTTTGTCATTAACGTTTCTTTGATCTGCTCATGTGTGCTCCCAGTCTGTATTGCACAGGATTTTTCAATGTCATTTAATAGCTTTCAAACTTATTAATGGACTCTGGAGTCAATATAAGATACTTTTTCCGCAGAAGACGACTTTGATGCCTCGAAGTCTGGTATTTCTGTAATGCACTGAAGGGGGACATAACTATTACATTATCACGTAGATTTACATATTGACGTCACAAGTTAGCACGTAAGGATTAGTATTTGGGGATGGGTTATGCGATTATAAAAATAATCGAATTTGAGATTTTGTAAACTTGTCTTTTTTTTTCTAATTTACCTGAGGTATTATTAAACTAAATCAAAAACAAATAAATATTTTAAATGATACTTATTTAAATTTGATTTCTTTACATTTCCCTTTACTGTAGTTTTTAAACTTGCCGTCATATTGTTTAGTTGTAATGACGTCATATCGATTGACTTGTCCCTTAACATAACATCAATTTTCAATGATTTGCCTTATTCTATGAACCTAAACATTTTGTTATTTATGGTACTTTTTAAATATCCTGCACTAGTATGCGCAGGTCCAACCTAAAGGAACAAAGAATGAGAAGGAATTACTATTTTTTGTTTCTTTTTAGCTATGCTACCTCGATAGTATATTTTTAGACTGTTCAAATACCCTTGTCTAGTATGGTAACTTTGGGATGTAAGAGATCTGTCTTTAACTCTAGAAACGAAGAACGAGATTATAGTCATCAGTTAACACGCCCTGGACAAGTGGGACGGGTAACGAACTCCAATGTCGAGCAGAATACTCATCATTAACAGCATACTTACTGGATGGTAGACTCGGTACTGAGTCGTCTAGGTAGGTATCACCGCAGTGCCAAATAGGAATGTTTTGTAATCGTCCCGTAAAATAGGAATACTTTGCACTCCTGTGTTTAGGGTTGAGGGCACTGTAGCAAGTAGAATTACCGGTTTAAAAGACCTAACATCAGTTGTCTGGGATGACGAAAGCAAATCGGTATTAATGGAAATATAATAACTACCTACTGTCATTAAGTTCGTTCAACATTGCTTTTGTGATAGTCAGGCGTATCACTTACCACCAGGTAAGGGCACTGGCCGTCCCGTTCACTTATGCCATAAAAAAAGCATAGACGCATTATCATTCCTTTGCAGGGTACAGGCCTTTGGGAGGCCAAATCAGCGTAGATATAAGGTTGACCCACCACGCGAGCACAATGGGGATTAGTATGTTTTAACGACGACTAATATTACTAAGACTAGCCGGAACCGTTCGAAGGAAGGAAACATATTCTTTTCAGACAATCAATCAATTTCAGCAGTGGACTGTTTGGCCGAGTTTAGGAGGCCTTCGTGACAAATTATATGAAGTGTAGTGTTTTACAAGATAATATGAAATAATGAGAATCAAATTTGCTTTAACGTCCTTTATTTTTGAATATACTTGTCATGTGTTATTTTATAGAACATGTAATACTTTAACCCCATACACCACTAATTACAACCATTTTTTGAATACGAAATAATTTGACGATAAATTTTTTTCAAATATGGAAATTTTCAATCAGTCTTTAAGTAAGTACGATAATATTTCTATTTTATGAACATAATTATCAGTAGTTGTTCATTATAATAAATAAGTTCTTCCAATACCGAAACAGTACAAATCAGCGCGTTTTTTTCGAACTGACTGCTGCTTTTGGCCGCAGATGGCCTTTACAGCTTCACCGGGCAATTAACAAATCAGCGTATACATTACACGTATTTACGTGTGTTTTTATTTAATTGTGAAGATAATTTATTAGGTAAATGGAATATAATACTATTTATAGTCACGAATATCCACTGAAGAGTTTACTAATAATTACGAAAAACCTTTTGTAATTAACTAGCGATCCCCGGCTTCGCGCAGGTGCAATGCTGATAATAGGCACGCTCCCGTCGCCACCCTCGCCGGCCGATACCACCGCAAATCTCAGAAATAACAGTATTTCTTCACTTAAAAATTGTGTTCTATTATACATCACTCTCTCTATTAAAAATCCGTTACGTATATAAGAAGACTTAAGTTGAACACTGAACTATAGTATGCTAAAGATTACTTATTATATACAGGAAATATTTTGATCGAAAGACATTCTTACTAACATATTTTCTTATAATTACGAACAAGTTATTCTCATCCATTGGTGATTATTTTCATATGAGTAAAAAAGTAAATTACATTGGAGGGAAACGAAACGAGCATACTTCTTTGTTTCTTATACAGTGGTATAATAAAAAGCATATATGCGGTCGGCTTGAGTAACCTCCTTTTTTGAAGTCGGTTAAAGAAACCATCACCATGTGATCGCAAATATCTCTAACCATTACTTAATCTACTTCTGACCTAGTAGGTCAATTAAGAAATGATCCTAATAAGCGGATGAAACAAGGTCCATTTTTACATATCACAGCTTAGATCTCTCAATGTAAGGTTTCAGGTACTGGTGGAAGCTCTTGTTGACTGGCTCCTGGTTGAGAGGACTCTTGAGGGCTTCCTCCATCAGCCGCTCGTAGACACGCCCGTCGTAAGAGCCTAAGGCTGACTGCAGGACCTGGAGTGAGAAAGTTATTTAAACGAAAGTTTACGGATTAAGGGAATTACCGGTGTACTTATGGCGTTGATTACCCTTTTTATATAACAATGTGATCGGGACGGTCAGTTTGCTCATCCGATGGTAAGTGACACGCCTGACCATTATGTTATTCAGTGTAAGGGACGGTCAGTTTGCTCATCCGATGGTAAGTGACACGCCTGACACAGCAGTATTCAAGAACAACAGTCACTATATGAAGTGATTCATCCTAAAATGTCCACTGCTAAACGAAGCATGCATAAAACTACTATGACGTAGGTATCCCTCAGGAATTATTTTAATAAATTCCACACCTTAGCGGATATAAAATAATACTTCTTAACGCGAGCAAATCCACGAGCAAAAGCTAGTATACCAATAAAGCCATAGATATATCTATTGTATAGAACCCATAATACATGCTCACTGCTTGATCTGGTGCTAGATGACGCCATATACATATAATATTTTTTTAGCTGATTGGTCTTACTAATAATAATGACACTATGAATTCTTAACCTCCTTCTTCTCTTCCTTATTTCTTCTCAATTTTTTTTATATTATAACATACAAAAATTAAAAATAATATAGCTTACCTCATCACTGAAGTCATAGGCGTCAACAAGTCCTACGGCATTAGGCCGAATAAGAGCCAACAGCTCTTCATACTTCTCTTTAAGTATCTTGATATCAACTTTCGATATGTTGGAATACTGAAAACAAAGTACGGAAATAATTATTTGTAATTTTTAAATGTATTACACAGAAACCAATACATTTATCGACCACACAGGTTAACTTGTAAGTCCATTAATGACGCAATAACAATACCTGTATAATAAATACAAATGAAGCGCTTATCAAAATAGAGCGTCGGATACGTTCATTAATTTCGAAAAACCTGACCTGGTTATGGAGGCGGGTAGCAGATAGATGTCAACTGCAAGGGATCGGTCCGCGTGGAAATCATTAGGGGAGGCCATCGTTCAGCAGTGGACTTTCAAGGTTGTACTGATGATAATGATGAATTTCGAAAATGCATTGGTACCAGAGAGCGTCGGTGGCTCAATGGTGTAGACTGTCGCCTTCCTACCGGGAGGGCTGAGGTTCAAATCCCGACACGTACCAATGTGTTTTCGAATTTTCGAAAATATATGTACGTTATCCGATGCTCTTACGGTGAAGGAAAACATCGTGAGGAAACCTTCATGCACGCCTGTGAAGAGATTCAAAGGTTGTGTGTGAAGTCGTCCAACCCGCACTGGGCCCGCGTGGACGACTATGGCGTAATCACCCTATACGGGTAGGCTCGTGCCCCTCGGTGGGGACGTTTAATGAGCTGATGATGATGATTGGTACCTAGTGATTGGAACTTGCGCCATCCAAATCGGAAAGCAAGACTCCACACCAATGATCCACTGACAACAATATTCTATGTGGAGTTGACATTGCGCAGAAACTATTATTTGCTGCTGCCAAACGAAGGTCTACGCTTTTCCATTCCGTGGTCGTCTTTCCTTGACCTATCCACCTTATTGCCATCGGTTGTTTGCATAATATGCCCTACACAGGGCCACCTTTTTTCGGCGTATTACAACCAGATGAGCTGACCCGTTCAATTATACCATCATCAGCTCATTAAACGTCCCCACCGAGGGACACGAGCCTACTCGTAAAGGGTGTATAGGCCTTAGTCGTCCACGCGGACCCAGTGCGGATTGGCCGACTTCACGCACAACCTTTGAATCTTTTCGCAGGCTTGCGCAGGTTTCCTCACGACGTTTTCCTTCACCGTAAGAACGTCGGATAAATGTACATATAATTTCGAAAATTCGTATACACATTGGTATATGGCGGAATTGAACCTCCCTCCCGGTAGGAAGGCAATAGTCCACACCATTGAGCCACCGACGCTAAACACAATTGACCGTTCAGTTATGACGAAGGATTTTTTTTGATAAAGTACTAAAGATGGTTACCAAAAGCAGATCTCCATAGGTTTCCAACGTCCAGAAGATGAGGTATAACTCAGCCAGTTGTTTCATCACCGCAGCTAGACTGGGGGACACGCCTACAGTGGATCGGATAGTCTCGTTCCAGCTTCCACTTATTAGAAGCGCGCGAGCGTGTGCCTGTTAAATGATTTAAAAACTAATAAATCATCTTGACGACCCATTTGATGTAATGGTTGAGATGTCGGCTCTTACACCAATGTGTGCATGAACATGTCTGTTTGTATTGGTCTGGGTGTTTTCTATGTATGATACGTACGTATTTACAAAAAAAATGTTTATAAGTATGTTCATCCCTTGTTTAGTACAGGCTTAATGCCTAGTTTGGGACTATATGGCGTTGTATGCCAGTAAATATTTAATCTTTAAAACATATTTGAACATTTGGATAAAAATCTTGCATGAACCTTGAGATATTTTTACTCGCAATACCTATTACTACCCACATAAAGATAGTTGTATGTTAAAATAAAATAATAATAAATACCTCGCTAGCCTTTACAAGTTGAACAGAAGCCAAATTCCAAGCAACTTCGTAATCATTGCCCGCCTTCACATGCTTTTGGATTGCGTCATACGCATCTTTAACTTTGCTGCAAAATAAGCACAATATAAATTAAAAGAAGTCTGCGGATGACTCCTTATCTTTAGTAACGAATGCATCCTTTGGAGTACCTCGAAACTGACAGTAAATAGCTTGAAGTCTAATTTAATGGTCAACGAAACATATTTTAAATAAAAAATCGATATAAATAATAACTTCTTAACCAGTCCCTTTTCACCATCGGGATACAAGACGAGCGTTAGGCGAGCGTTCCATCCTTACGTGGTTGACATTCCATATATCCACACAGCCTGCTATGGTGCCTCGTTCCAAATGCGCACCGCAAAGGAATGGAACTCTTTGCCTCGTTATGTGTTCCCCGATCATTACAACCTGGCCGTCTTTAAGGCAAGAGTGAATAGGCTGTTTCTAGGCAGGCATAGTCCATAGGCCGCATCATCACTTACCATCAGGTGATATGGCGGTCAAATGACTGCCTATAGATGATAAAAAAACATGGACCTACCCGGCAGCGACGTGTTGAAAACCTCTTACAATTTGCTCAGGTGTGTTCTGCCACTTTTGTTCACTGGACTTTTGCCAATCAGACAAATAACTGACAGTAGATGAAAGCACCTTCCCTTGTAATGCAGAAATCCAGGCCTTCATCAAATACCTAGAAAATAAAATGAAAACCTTAGAACAAGCAGCTTTCTCTTTTTGAACCTTTTTCAATGGTACTGCTTCCTCCAACGCGCCTACCAAATGTGGAGATTTGGTTGGATTTTTCGCCTTTGAACGCCAATGACACATATAACATGGACCTACCCAAAGCGTAAAAAACAATAGATTTTCTATTGTTTCTGGATTTCTGGCGTTCAAAGGGTTAAGCTTAACCTCTTCATAATCGCAAAATAGTCCCTGAGGCCAACAGTGGACTGACACTAGGCACTACTTTGATATTAGCTAGATAAATATCGCTCACTATTACAAGCTTACCTGGGTATATACATAATCTTACTAAGATTAACGGTTAAAGAGTGCCATTAGGCATTAAGGTCGAATTTGTGTCCGATATGTATCTAAATTATACTGTTTCTAAATCTAGGTAATATATTTATGCCCAATAGTGATAGTTTTAGTAAACGTACTTTTAATAAACAACAGGAATTATCATTTTATTAAAAGAGCTTTAGGCAGTTTTGAAACTCAGACATCAGGATCTGTCTGACTTCCTACTCACTAAGAAGAAGTATTTACCTCGCGGTTTGCAACAATAGCACTGTCTGCTCTCCTTCGTAAGTAACAGTTGCTGTAGTCAACCCATAAATAACGGGCAAATTGGACGCTAGCATATAGCCATGTCCACCACACGCTAGCCGGCACTGTTCCACAATAGCCGAGGCGTCTCGTGAGGTCGTAGCTTTTAGGCAGCAAGAAGTGGCGTGGAGCTGAAACATTTTAGCACATTGATATTTAAACCTTTGACCGCCAAGATTCCACACACAATAGAATTAAGCCAGTTGTGCATGATATTTACTCAACTGTACTTTGGGAAAAGCTCATTTAGTGTCCCCACCAAGTGGCACGAGCTTACCCGTAAAAGGTGTATAGGCCTTAGTCGTAGGCGCGGCCTCAGTGCGGATTGGCCGACGCACTTAGAGACTTCGCAGGCGAGCGCAGGTTTCCTCACCATGTTTTCCTTCACAGTAAGAGCGTCGGATTACGTTATGTACGTAATACATAACTCGAAAACACATTGGTACGTCACGGGATTTGAATCTGCGCCCTCCCGGTTGGAAGGCAACAGTCACCATTGAGCCACCGACGCTCTGCCGATGAAGGAAAAAACCTTGTGCTTGTTCGGACACCAAGTGGTCACTACTTGATTCCCACAAGGTGATTTACTCGTTTATGTAGGCTGAAAACAATAAAATTATTGCTAAAGTTATAATTGCAATATAATTACTTCAGGTAAATTGTCCAAGTTTCCTTGACTTAACTCCTGGGTGATTTTCATATACTCCTTCAGAAGAGTGGAGTGCACATTGCGATAAGCATGACTTGTCGCGATGCCAATGAACAATTTATGCTGCTGAGTAAGGAAGTCGATGATTGGCACCTCAGGTTCACTGAAACACAGAATTAACAACTATTTACAGGGTTTCTCCGTGGTCTAGTACTCTCAGCGTTAAGTTCAGTTCACTTATCCGGAGGTCGTGGGTTCGAATTCCACAAGGACATTGGAAGTAACTTGGTCGATTTTTACCAGTTTGGTTAAGACATTCCAGGCTGAATTACCTGATTGTCTGAAAATAAAGATTATTCAGGGCTTCAAGGCCAGGCAAGGCTCATCTCCTCTCTCTCCTCATGGTCTCATCGCCTCTTACGTCGGTCGGGTCTTACTGCACCCATGAGAAGATGAAGGTGATGACAATGGTATCCTAATCTGAGTTAGTATACCGATACGAAACAAACTTAGCTGACTCACTTAGATTTCAACAGAGACTGATGCCGGACAGCAGAGTATCTGACAGCGATGGTGACAGCTCTTGATATGTGGAACATGCATTCATAGACGATGTTCACTCGAACCATCACCATGGTGCCGTAGGTTAATTTCTCGTTCATTCCCTTTACGAAAGTGCCGTCCTGCAAAATACAGGATACATGCAATCTAAATACTCGGCTTTCAGAAAACCGTGAAGCAAATGCATTGCGTTGTGTTTCGCCAAGTGAGTGCGGCTTTAGATATTCTTTTAACCTATTTTACCTTTAAAACTTGCGCATTTTTCATTAGCATATTTTCCCTTGGTATTCTATAGTTGTCAAATCCCAGAAAACCGTTGTTAGCCGTCTGAAAACCTAGTTTTGGTCCGATCTCGCCCACTTTAATTCCAGGAAGCGGCATATGGGTTTTCAGGTCTCTGATCTGGACGACGAACGGATGGACTCCATGGTTCTTTCCGTTGATGTACAACTGAGCCACTACGATGCAGTGGTTTACTGTTGATCCAACTGAAAATTGTTTGAATAATTAAATGTTTTGGTAAGTACATGAAACTTATACATGGAACCAGCTGTAAGTTTGATGTGCTTGCCACCAGCTGTAAGTTTGGTAACAAATCCGTATATCAATCGGAAGCTCCAGTGGCAAAGCATAATATTATATTTATTTATTTATTTGGCAGACCAACAGCTTTTAAACAATAAAAAAATGACAATAAAAACACTAAGCCAATTGGTCTTCACCAACAAATCCCACAACAACAAAACTAGTAAAGATATGAAGTTATTTAGTCGTATCGGAAACTGATTTTATGTTGGCGCTAGAAAAAAATGGTTTTTCGATTAATATTACTCCAACGTCCAAGTGGGAACCAGTCAGCTGTAATACCGTATTTTTTTACATTTAAGTATATATGAAGCTAGGTTCAATTTTTTTTTACAACAAATAAGATATTTAAATATGAATAAAATTGTATTTCGGAAAGGCTTAACAAAATAAGATTAACGGTGCAAGAACCCATGCTTGATGTAAAAGAAGACAGTCTAGGTACTCACGTCCACCGGGCCACCATTTGTAAGCAGTGAGTTTGGGACTGTGCAGTACGAACTCTTCTGTTTTGGAATCATAAGTAGCTATGGTTCCAAGCCTCTTAGAAATGTGCCATGCCCCAGTTCTGTCTGCAAAATTTAACCTATTACACATGTAAATAAATTTGTTTATTATAAACTTGAGATTTTTTTCCTTCATGCATATAAATATATAGGGTACATATGCCAAAATAACAATTTTTAAAATCATTGTCTGTCTGTTTGTTTCGGGTAATCTCTGAAAAGGCTGAAAGAATTTGGATGGGACTTTTTTTGGCAGATAGCTGATGTAATAGGAAAGAAAATTATTATTTCTTCAACACTGCATTTCTCGTGTCAGGTGTATCACTTACCATCAGGTGAGCGTACTGACTGTCCGTTCACGTATAACATAGAAAACCTTACCGGCACTAGCGATACGGCAGTTGTGATCCGGAACTGATTTATGAGGCTATTATTGGATTGCCTTTATGGTCTAAATCCATTTTTGAGGCAGTCACAAATGCCGTACAGCCAACGATGTAAAAAGTACCTATAGAATGTGATATGTTCACAAAACAACTGAAAAAAGTGTTCCGAATGCAGCGATAGCACACATACAGATATTTCGAATGAGCGTACATTTACCTAAACAAAGAGCCTACAACTGTTTTCTCTTTGGCGGTTCGTTTTTGAGGCACGGATGGCGTATCTACCTTTATGTATTATATACAGAATCACTATTACAGCTACTAATTATTAGCGTGTATTATAAATATGAAGCATATATTATTCATTTGTAATAAGTAATCCTGTGCATAAGTCCCGACGATCTCCATGGAGTGGGCCTTGGGTAACCACTTGGCTTGCTGTTCAGGTGTGCCCTGCCCAGCGATAGCCGGTACGAACATACCATGGTGGAGAAAGAAAGGCGAGATATCCCTCACCACGAAGTAGGATACGCGGGATGCGATACCAATACTAAAAACAAATATTAAATGTGCAAAAAAAGGTATAGGTAGATTTTATTTCCTGTCCGCGTAGGATACGAGCGGCTAAAGTATATTAGAAAGACAAATATACAGGGGGTGTCCTTGTATTCGGTAATCTATACTAATATTATAAAGCTAAAGAGTTTGTTTGTTTGTTTGAACGCGCTAATCTCAGGAACTACTGGTCCGATTTGAAAAATTCTTTCAGTGTTAGATAGCTCATTAATCGAGGAAGGCTATAGGCTATATGTCATCACGCTACAAGCAATAGAACGCAGCAATGAATAATGTTTCAAAATCCGGGGGAAATTTTCTACTTGGAGATTCCGCTGCGTACGCTGCGTAAACGGTTAAAGTTTCGCAAAAGTCATGTATTAGAGTATTGTTACCCTTTTAAAGGTCTACAAAAAAGTCCGCGACAGCATATGTCTATCTTTTAAGGTTAGCTCCTGTATGTAAATGATGCATTGTTTTTTCTAAAACAATGCATCATTTTGCGAAGCTATTTTCATAAATATGATATCAATCCTTATCCAAATAAATACTTTATTTCTCACAAGTATTTCATTTTAAACCAAAATGCCCTTTACATCATTAAAATTTAAATGAATATCTTATGAGATATCGCAGTTTTAACTCACCTATATAAACGAAGTAGCGGGTGAAAGAGAGCGTTAGGCCAAAGTAACTATTACACGCGGACGAAGTCGCACGCAAAAGCTAGTGTATGAATAAATGTTTACTTGATTGACTCATATCGGAAAAATATGAAGACCTTTCCAACTCTGAAATCTTGAAAAACCGAAACAGAACTTGAGACATTGTCTTCCAGGGAAAAGTAGCGTAAGACAAAAGTTAAAACACTCCACAAACTAGACGCTTTCTTACCCAATAATAAGTTGTGATTATTCCTATAAGTATTAGTTTATGTTACCTCAAGGGTCCATGTTCCTTTTCATACTTCTCGAGCAATGCCCTATAAATGCAACTCTTGCGCACAGCGTTTTCGAATCGTTCCTTATGACTGAGATACATTTCAGGGACTTCATCTCTCAACTCTTTTATATTATACACAATATTTTCTGGAAGAGATAACAGTGTGGTTTATTTATATATTATTTTATACCATTTATCTAATAGGACCAGTAAAAAGATAGTTATAGACTTACGCCAACCAAATATACAAAGCTAAATATGCTGAAATCTGCAGTAGGTGGTAGACTCGATATTGAGTCGTCTATGAAAGTACCACCACAGTGCAAGATATCGTCCCGTGAAACAGGAGTTTGCACTTTTGAGTTTCGGGCTTAGGGCACAGTAGCTAGTAAAAAACATCTGTGGGTGGGAAGGAATAAAATTACCGAGTATAAGAGACCTACAAGTAACATCTGTTGTCTCTGGTGTCGGGCGTTGACAGAGGATATTAAAATAACTGTCTATCAGTTATTGGTATTTTACAATGCCGCTCTGTCATTGTCAGGCGTATACCCCGCGTGCGAAATGTAGATTTCACTTAGTACTCGTATAGTTTTGAACAATGTAATCATTTCTATAGGAGTTACAGATTTCATATTTAGAATTAGACGGATAATTATAACTGTCTATCAGTTGTTGGGCTACTTCCATGTCGCTCTGTTATGGTCAGGCGTATCACCACCAGATGAGCATCCTGATAGTCCTGTACACTTATAACATAAAAAAATAACAGCAATTAGTAATGTTACACTTGAGTGTAGGTATTATTGTTAATGTGATAATTGTGTGTTACATAAATAAATATTAATTTGATTAGGAAATAGCCCCTTCGCTGCATTCATTTTGCATACAATTGTAATCATATAATGTATATCTAGGTTATTTAATTTAATTATTCTAATTTAATAAAACGAGAGATTTAATAATCAGAATTATATATTTAAAATTATTTATTCCTAAGTCTTATTTATTATTTATAAACGTAGGATGCCCTCCAGCCCGATGGACTGATAAAAAGGTCGCTGGTGGAAACTGGATGAGAAAAACGGAGGACCGGGATACCTGGCGCAGAATGGGAAAGATCTATGCCCATCAATAGGCTGCGATAAGTTGAAGAGAAGTACTTATAAATAGTGTAGTCGTTAAAACGTTGCTGAAAGACTTTGTTATTGACTGCAAAGAAGACCTCCAGATCATTTGCTAATTTCCTTTTATTCTTTCCACTATTTGCTTCTATCTATTATTTCTATAGGAAGATTTTTTTTAGTTTGGGACTTTGTTACGTGATCACTCCACACTAGTAAATTATTATAGTATCTATGTTTTTGTAAGGATTTATTCCATTTATATTTCACTGAATTTGCTCATTTAAATACAAAAATCCAATTAAACATCTCGATTTCGAATGAAAAAATATTTTAATTATGTTATTATTAAAGACGCTGATTACAATAAGGTTATCATTATACATGGTCTAGTGGGCACACCGTTCAACTGTATGACCCGAAGGTATTGAGTTCGAATCCAGCGAGAAGGCCTATGCCCTGCAGTGGGCCGTTACAGGTTGATGATGATGATGCTGATGTTTTGGAATGAATCACATATTGTACATAATTTCTTATAAAATAATTATGCTTCAATAACGATATTATTATAGTAAATGTACACTATTAAACAGCGATGATGTTTTTAACTTTGACCAAACAACCAAATGTTACTATATTAATAAATTACAGAAAGCACGTACTGGCTCGTTATTTAATACGTTGTATATTTTGTTTCATTTTTGTCTTTCCATTTAAAATCATAAATACAAGATAGTAGTTTTTTCATTGAAAAATGTACCAAAAGCATTGGTTTCATATGACTGGCAACACTGTGTTGTAACATTTCTGCTTGTGACGTGCACGCGACAGAGACAACACGATACACATTACACAAATTACTTGCGATCACGCAAACCCAAACCGGATTTTATTTCGCAGTAAAGAACGCAACCGTACATATTTTATTTAATCAAAATATTATTGAACTCACCGAAATGTTTTCTTTTCTCAGTATTTTGCTCGCCACCGTCCAAGATATGCGTTAATTCCTTAACATTGAATGTACACTTTTGCCTCTCTCTGATGAGATCTTCATTTATTTTTCCTTCGGACGCCATCTTAGTAATGCTACTTTGGTTACTAGTTAGTGAATATAGAGACGAGTGTAGCAACATCTACGAGTATTTGCCTAACTCGATACCAGTTTAATAACAACTTGTACAACGATAGCCAATTTTTTTACTAGCAAATGATAACACGCCGTTTGAGCTGGGCGTTTGTTATCAGTCTGATTAGGTATTGTCAACTCATTGTTTTATTGATGTCATAATAATATGAGTTTACTTTGAACTTTGCTCGAGTAGGTATGATCGATGCCCTATGATCTCTAATTAACTTACCTATATTAACACTTATAATTAGGTCGATTTAAATGCAAATTTAAGCACTTAGTTACGTAATCTTTATAGTGCATGCAGTTACTTATAGTGCCAGCAGTTATTCAATAAAAATTCAAAATAATAGTACTCTGGTGGAATAGTTGAGAAGTCAGCAAGATATTAGGGATTCCGTCAATCCCGAGCAGTAACAAACATTTGTGTGCATATACAATTTTATCGGTTTGTATTTGTATGGGTGTTTCTATGTTTAAGTATTTCTTTATTCAATATGAGATCGTATTCTTCAAAGCAACTCATTATGTTTCAAGATGAATAATATTTTTAATTTAGTAACCTTATATATATAATTTATATATGGAGCGTCGGTGGCTCAGTGGTGTGGACTGTCGCCTTCCTACGGGAGGGCTGAGGTTCAATTCCGACGTACCCAATGTATTTTCGAAAAATATATGTAGTTATCGACGCTCTTACGGTGAAGGAAAACATCGTGAGGAAAACCTTCATTCACGCCTGCGAAGAGATTCGAAGGTTGTGTGTGAAGTCGTCCAACACGCACTGGGCCCGCGTGACGACTAAGGCCTAATCACCCTATACGGGTAGGCTCGTGCCCCTCGGTGGGGACGTCTAATGAGCTGATGATGATGATGATGAACCTTATATATATAAAGTAGTCTCAAGAAAAAAATCACGGCTTGAATGTTGTTAAACTACACGTATGGTTATCTCATACATTTTCTCTTCTTCTTTTTATATGTAATAGCATTTTTTATTTGCACACACTTTTATATGTACTAGTTTTTCAATCTTTAGTTTAAGTAAATTATTGTAAACTAGGTTGAATTTATGTATATATTGTATATGTATTCTGTCTAGACTTTTTTATAGCAAAAACCATCAATATGTAATACCAATGACAGTAATCTGTTTGTGTCATCATCATCATCATCATTACAGCCCAATTATGTCCACTGCTGAACGAAGGCCTCCCAATGATTTCCACGCGGAACGATCCCTTGCAGTTGACATCCATCTGCTACCCGCCACCTTAACCAGACCGTCCATCTGGTTGGGGGTCGACCTACGCTTCACTTTCCGTTACGTGGACGCCACTCGAGAACCTTTCCGCCCCATCGGTCATCGGTTCTACGCACTATGTGCCCTGCCCACTGCCACTTCAACTTGCTAATCCTCTGGGCTATGTCGGTCACCCTAGTTCTCCTACGGATATCATCGTTTCGGATTTTATCGCGTAGGGAGACACCTAACATAGCCCTCTCCATAGCACGCTGAGCAACCTTGAGTACTATCTGTTTGTGTACTATTAAAAATAGATATAGTGACTGCACTTTTGAATAAATTGTATAGTAGGTGCAAGCCCACCAGTATGCATTGAACCTGCGTATTTGGTTACGGCCTTAGCTAAACTATGAACTAACGAGATGCATTATCTCACCCCAAAAGTGTCCGCGGCAAAAGTCTGCCTACCGCGTCAGTTGGGCAGATCATGTATAATTACGTCGCTCGCTACATGAGATAATGACATAGAAGTATGCTTGTGATTTTCATTTCGTACTCTTTCTATGACTCTTTAGGGTCAAAACTTAAATGAATAATTTTACTTTCTAAATAAATGAATAACTATTTATTATTATTTTTATTTTAAACCATATCAAAATTGTTATAATATTCATATATATCAAATCAAAAAACCACTAAGGTTTGTAGTGAGGGGATTTTCAAAAAATTCTAATGAAAATTAATCTAAAATAACATTAGTTTATATTGTACTATCAAATTTAAGGATGAAAAAATATATCTATGTATACAATCAAATATTCTCAAAATTGCCTGCTAGGAATTGACTAAGCTTTACTTTAACTATACATATATGTCATTCATGAGAATCATGAGTCTCGGTCGGTTTTTTGGTTGACGTTTCTTCGCAATTGTGCTATTTTTCATCTAAGGTTAGAGGCCTATTCTCCTCATATTTGTGCTATGTGGGCAGGCGTTGCCCAACAGTGGGACTCCGTAGGTTTATTGATTGTACATTAATGGGATTTTTCAATTAAAAGATGCATATAAACAAAAACATATTTATTATAATTTATATTTACAAAATTATAAAACATTAACACCATCTATAGAACACTTTCCCCAAATACATTTCGAATTCATAAAACAAAGCAATAATTACTTATAAAGATACAAATTACCTCTTTATTATCATTAATATCAAAATATTTCTATTATGTTATTGCTGAATTTTCGAATTCCCTTCAATTTGTTTATATGTGCAAGCCTACCCAAGTGCTTCAAATAATAAAGGTAAGGTTTTAATACTGTCGGCATTATCACAGTTTTGATCTTTCCATCAAGGGCTTGAGGTACTTGTGGAAGGATTGGTTGACGGGCTCCTGGTTGAGCGGACTCTTGAGCGCCTCCTCCATCAGCCGCTCGTACACGCGACCGTCGTACGAACCCAGGGTCGAATTTAAGACCTGATAAAATTTAAGAGAGAAAATTAAGGGTTGCAAGAGACGACTGGTGTGGATTATGTCTTATAACTGTATTATGTTTGAAAAATAGCTTCTTACAATTATTTTCATGTCATAAGTGATCTGGTGGTCAGTGATACGCTGACCATGACAGATGCAGTGTTAAGGAAATTAATGTAGTCATTCTGCACTGCGCCCGTCACCCGAGATAACAGATGTTAGGTCTCTTATACTTGGTAATTTTACTTGCTACAGTGCGTCATCGGCATATAACTAGGTGGTAGACTCGATACTGAGTGTAGGTAGGTACCACCGCAGTGCAGATATCATCCGTGAAAGGAGTGTAATGCACTTTGTGTTTCGGGATGAGGGCACTGTAGCTAGTGAAATTACCGGTATAAGAGACCTAACATCTGTTGTCTCGGGTGTCGGGCGCAGTGCGGCATTGATGGAGGATAATAACTGTCTGTCAGTTGTTGGTCACCTTTAATGCCGCTCTGTCATGGCCTGGCGTATCACTTACCATTCAGGTGAGCGTCCAGACCGTCCTGTACACTTATAAATAAAAAAAAATAATAATAAATAAGCGACAAAATACTAACTACATGAATACAGTTTACCTCGTCTGACATCGAAGGCGTCAACCAGGCTACTGCATTAGGCCTGATCAAAGCCAGCAAGTCTTCATATCTCTTGACGCAGCTTCGTGAAGTCGTTTTTGGAGACACTCGAATACTGCAAAAAAAGAACTAGTTAAACAAAATTTTAAATCACTCCGACACTGACTGTTGCAGTGCCTTTCCTTTTAAAACAAATAAGAACTGATCTCGAAGATGTGACATTAACAAAATAAAAAAAAATATTTATTTCTTTCACAACTTATGCACAATCTCACTCAAAAAGTATCCGCGCGAAAATGGTCCATCACGTCAATTTGGGCAGAATTTCATTCATAATCACATTCGCTCGTTATATCATTGGGACATAGTAGTATGCTCGTGTTTTGATTTTGTAGGTACTCTTTGTAAGACGCGTTGAGGCTCTACAAACGATATGAAAAAGATACAAATCGAGCATGAAAAGTAAGGTACCTAGGTAACAATTTTTCATTCGCGGGAGACTAGTGTCCATATAGAATCGAAGTCCTGTATTATATCTTGAAGATGCCTTTTATTATTTATGGATGGTAACTATTTAAATCAAGATTGGTCTCAAGACCACGCATATTTTATAACAAAATATTATTCTGTAGAAATCTTCGACCCTCGGATAACGCAGTGATCGTAACTCAACCCTCTAACGACTAGACCATTTGGGTGTAGTACACAGATTTCCCAATACAAGAGATGGGGCGAGCCGTGTTTAAAATGCGACAAATGTAAGCCCAACGGGCATACACTGGATGCCAATTCACGCTCTGTGACAGTCGAGTCAAGACGCACGAATATTAGAAGAAATTACTGTTTTTTTCCAAAATGCCATCCTGTGCAATTATAAAATGCCATCATCACAATGAATCAGTAAATTTACCAAGTAATAGAATAACTTTTCACAGCTAAGAACCGAAAAGAAATTGCGACACTGGGACTGCCTATAAACTTGGCGGCTCGTCCAGTCTAATTGTATATTCGGATGTCTGTGGTGTAGTAGGCATACGTTTTTTTTTAATCAAGCTGATTACAATAAACCAATAATTTTAACAAATGGATGTACCTAACTATGACGCATGTCAGTAATAAAGCAACTTATTTTAAACATTGAACGCAGCTTAAACTCCTAGAGATACCTATAATCTGTCACCTTATTCGCGATAAATGGATGAATGCAAATTATCAAAACATATCAAAAATGTTAAATTCGTCGAAATATTGCGAAAGGAAACGACACGTCCCAAGTACCTACAGATAATAAATATTACGATTTCTCGATAAGTTCTCCTGTAACGACTTTCTTCATAAAAAGACGCATTAACGTAATTTTTATTTTTATGATAATAATCCATGTACTGATTTCATGTTCTAATGATTTGGTAATGCTGTTAACTGCAAACAATAAAATTGTCACCAACCGTACTCTTCCCCGGGAGACAGATANTTTCTTACACATTGATATATGTCTCCCATTTTCTGGGTATTTTCCCTTACGCGGGCTTGTGGCCAGGACGTAAGTAGAGTTAATGTTCAGAAGTTAGAAATTTGCGAACAATTCTACAAGTATTTAGAATCGTCGCTTTTTGAAGCAGAAGAAATGTAAACGGATGGATTGGAGCGATTTAGGGACGACGCCTGTAGTGGAGATAATAATAGGGACTGTTTTTACGGCCCCCACACGCCATTGTGTTTTGAGTGCAATAGCAAGATCAGTATACTTAGCTAATTTTTCGGTTTTATTATTAGATACTCGGCCTTCAGAAAACCGTGAAGCAAATGCATTGCGTTGTGTTTCGCCAAGTGAGTGCGGCTTTAGATATTCTTTTAACCTATTTTACCTTTAAAACTTGCGCATTTTTCATCAGCATATTTTCCCTTGGTATTCTATAGTTGTCAAATCCCAGAAAACCGTTGTTAGCCGTCTGAAAACCTAGTTTTGGTCCGATCTCGCCCACTTTAATTCCAGGAAGCGGCATATGGGTTTTCAGGTCTCTGATCTGGACGATGAAAGGATGGACTCCATGGTTCTTTCCGTTGATGTACAACTGAGCCACTACGATGCAGTGGTTTACTGTTGACCCAACTGAAAATTGTTTGAATAATTAAATGTTTTGGTAAGTACATGAAACTTATACATGCAACCAGCTGTAAGTTTGATGTGCTTGCCACCAGCTGTAAGTTTGGTAACAAATCCGTATATCATAATAGCAGCATAATATTATATTTATTTATTTATTGGGCAGACCAACAGCTTTTAAACAATAAAAAAATGACAATAAAAACACTAAGCCAATTGGTCTTCACCAACAAATCCCACAACAACAAAACTAGTAAAGATATGAAGTTATTTAGTCGTATCGGAAACTGATTTTATGTTGGCGCTAGAAAAAATTGGTTTTTCGATTAATATTACTCCAATGTCCAAGTGGGAACCAGTCAGCTGTAATACCGTATTTTTTTACATTTAAGTATATATGAAGCTAGGTTCAATTTTTTTTTTACAACAAATAAGATATTTAAATATGAATAATATTGGTATTCGGAAAGGCTTTTTAACAAAATAACATTCACGGTGCAAGAACCCATGCTTGATGTAAAAGAAGACAGTCTAGGTACTCACGTCCACCGGGCCACCATTTGTAAGCAGTGAGTTTGGGACTGTGCAGTACGAACTCTTCTGTTTTGGAATCATAAGTAGCTATGGTTTCCAAGCCTCTTAGAAATGTGCCATGCCCCAGTTCTGTCTGCAAAATAAATTTAACCTATTACACATGTAAATAAATTTGTTTATTATAAACTTGAGATTTTTTTCCTTCATGCATATAAATATATAGTATAATATATAGTATAATAAATAATATATAGTATAATTTAGTATAATAAATATATATATATATATGTACCATATGCCAAAATAACAATTTTTAAAATCATTGTCTGTTTGTTTCGGGTAATCTCTGAAAAGGCTGAAAGAATTTGGATGGGACTTTTTTTGGCAGATAGCTGGTGTAATAGGAAAGAAAATTATTATTTTCTTCAACACTGCATTTCTCGTGGTCAGGCGTATCACTTACCATCAGGTGAGCGTACTGACTGTCCCGTTCACGTATAACATAAAAAACATTACCGGCATCATCCAGCGATACGGGCAAGTTGTGATCCGGAACTGATTTATGAGGCTATTATTGGATTGCCTTTATGGTCTAAATCCATTTTTTGAGGCAGTCACAAATGCCGTTACAGCCAACGATGTAAAAAGTACCTATAGATTCGTGATATGTTCACAAAATAACTGAAAAAAGTGTTCCGAATGCAGCGATAGCACACATACAGATATTTCGAATGAGCGTACATTTACCTAAACAAAGAGCCTACAACTGTTTTCTCTTTGGCGGTTCGTTTTTGAGGCACGGATGGCGTATCTACCTTTATGTATATATACAGAATATCACTATTACAGCTACTAATTATTACAGCGTGTATTATTAAATATGAAGCATATATTATTCCATTTTGTAATAAGTAATACCTGTGCATAAGTCCCGACGATCTCCATGGAGTGGGCCTTGGGTAACCACTTGGCTTGCTGTTCAGGTGTGCCCTGCCCAGCGATAGCCGGTACGAACATACCATGGTGGAGAAAGAAAGGCGAGATATCCCTCACCACGAAGTAGGATACGCGGGATGCGATACCAATACTAAAAACAAATATTAAATGTGCAAAAAAGGTATAGGTAGATTTTATTTCCTGTCCGCGTAGGATACGAGCGGCTAAAGTATATTAGAAAGACAAATATACAGGGGGTGTCCTTGTATTCGGTAATCTATACTAATATTATAAAGCTAAAGAGTTTGTTTGTTTGTTTGAACGCGCTAATCTCAGGAACTACTGGTCCGATTTGAAAAATTCTTTCAGTGTTAGATAGCTCATTAATCGAGGAAGGCTATAGGCTATATGTCATCACGCTACAAGCAATAGAAGCGGAGCAGCAATGAATAATGTTTCAAAATCCGGGGGGAAATTTTCTTACTTGGAGATTCCGCTGCGTACGCTGCGTAAACGGTTAAAGTTTCGCAAAAGTCATGTATTAGAGTATTGTTACCCTTTTAAAGGTCTACAAAAAGTCCGCGACAGCATATGTCTATCTTTTAAGGTTAGCTCCTATAAATGATGCATTTTTTTCTAAAACAATGCATCATTTTGCGAAGCTATTTTCATAAATATGATATCAATCCTTATCCAAATAAATACTTTATTTCTCACAAGTATTTCATTTTAAACCAAAATGCCCTTTACATCATTAAAATTTAAATGAATATCTTATGAGATATCGCAGTTTTAACTCACCTATATAAACGAAGTAGCGGGTGAAAGAGAGCGTTAGGCCAAAGTAACTATTACACGCGGACGAAGTCGCACGCAAAAGCTAGTGTATTAATAAATGTTTACTTGATTGACTCATATCGGAAAAATATGAAGACCTTTCCAACTCTGAAATCTTGAAAAACCGAAACAGAACTTGAGACATTGTCTTCCAGGGAAAAGTAGCGTAAGACAAAAGTTAAAACACTCCACAAACTAGACGCTTTCTTACCCAATAATAAGTTGTGATTATTCCTATAAGTATTAGTTTATGTTACCTCAAGGGTCCATGTTCCTTTTCATACTTCTCGAGCAATGCCCTATAAATGCAACTCTTGCGCACAGCGTTTTCGAATCGTTCCTTATGACTGAGATACATTTCAGGGACTTCATCTCTCAACTCTTTTATATTATACACAATATTTTCTGGAAGAGATAACAGTGTGGTTTATTTATTATTATTTTATACCATTTATCTAATAGGACCAGTAAAAGATAGTTATAGACTTACGCCAACCAAATATACAAAGCTAAATATGCTGAAATCTGCAGTAGGTGGTAGACTCGATATTGAGTCGTCTATGAAGTACCACCACAGTGCAAGATATCGTCCCGTGAAACAGGAGTTTGCACTTTTGAGTTTCGGGCTTAGGGCACAGTAGCTAGTAAAAACATGTGGGTGGGAAGGAATAAAATTACCGAGTATAAGAGACCTACAAGTAACATCTGTTGTCTCTGGTGTCGGGCGTTGACAGAGGATATTAAAATAACTGTCTATCAGTTATTGGTATTTTACAATGCCGCTCTGTCATTGTCAGGCGTATACCCCGCGTGCGAAATGTAGATTTCACTTAGTACTCGTATAGTTTTGAACAATGTAATCATTTCTATAGGAGTTACAGATTTCATATTTAGAATTAGACGGAGAATTATAACTGTCTATCAGTTGTTGGGCTACTTCCATGTCGCTCTGTTATGGTCAGGCGTATCACCACCAGATGAGCATCCTGATAGTCCTGTACACTTATAACATAAAAAAATAACAGCAATTAGTAATGTTACACTTGAGTGTAGGTATTATTGTTAATGTGATAATTGTGTGTTACATAAATAAATATTAATTTGATTAGGAAATAGCCCCTTCGCTGCATTCATTTTGCATACAATTGTAATCATATAATGTATATCTAGGTTATTTAATTTAATTATTCTAATTTAATAAAACGAGAGATTTAATAATCAGAATTATATATTTAAAATTATTTATTCCTAAGTCTTATTTATTATTTATAAACGTAGGATGCCCTCCAGCCCGATGGACTGATAAAAAGGTCGCTGGTGGAAACTGGATGAGAAAAACGGAGGACCGGGATACCTGGCGCAGAATGGGAAAGATCTATGCCCATCAATAGGCTGCGATAAGTTGAAGAGAAGTACTTATAAATAGTGTAGTCGTTAAAACGTTGCTGAAAGACTTTGTTATTGACTGCAAAGAAGACCTCCAGATCATTTGCTAATTTCCTTTTATTCTTTCCACTATTTGCTTCTATCTATTATTTCTATAGCAAGGTTTTTTTTAGTTTGGGACTTTGTTACGTGATTACTCCACTAGTAAATTATTATAGTATCTATGTTTTTGTAAGGATTTATTCCATTTATATTTCACTGAATTTGCTCAGCATTTAAACACAAAAATCCAATTAAACATCTCGATTTCGAATGAAAAAATATTTTAATTATGTTATTATTAAAGACGCTGATTACAATAAGGTTATCACTATCACATGGTCTAGTGGGCACAGCATTCGACTGTATGACCCGAAGGTATTGAGTTCGAATCCAGCGAGAAGGCCTATGCCCTGCAGTGGGCCGTTACAGGTTGATGATGATGATGCTGATGTTTTGGAATGAATCACATATTGTACATAATTTCTTATAAAATAATTATGCTTCAATAACGATATTATTATAGTAAATGTACACTATTAAACAACAGCGATGATGTTTTTAACTTTGACCAAACAACCAAATGTTACTATATTAATAAATTACAGAAAGCACGTACTGGCTCGTTATTTAATACGTTGTATATTTTGTTTCATTTTTGTCTTTCCATTTAAAATCATAAATACAAGATAGTAGTTTTTTCATTGAAAAATATACCAAAAGCATTGGTTTCATATGACTGGCAACACTGTGTTGTAACATTTCTGCTTGTGACGTGCACGCGACAGAGACAACACGATACACATTACACAAATTACTTGCGATCACGCAAACCCAAACCGGATTTTATTTCGCATAAAGAACGCAACCGTACATATTTTATTTAATCAAAATATTATTGAACTCACCGAAATGTTTTCTTTTCTCAGTATTTTGCTCGCCACCGTCCAAGATATGCGTTAATTCCTTAACATTGAATGTACACTTTTGCCTCTCTCTGATGAGATCTTCATTTATTTTTCCTTCGGACGCCATCTTAGTAATGCTACTTTGGTTACTAGTTAGTGAATATAGAGACGAGTGTAGCAACATCTACGAGTATTTGCCTAACTCGATACCAGTTTAATAACAACTTGTACAACGATAGCCAATTTTTTTACTAGCAAATGATAACACGCCGTTTGAGCTGGGCGTTTGTTATCAGTCTGATTAGGTATTGTCAACTCATTGTTTTATTGATGTCATAATAATATGAGTTTACTTTGAACTTTGCTCGAGTAGGTATGATCGATGCCCTATGATCTCTAATTAACTTACCTATATTAACACTTATAATTAGGTCGATTTAAATGCAAATTTAAGCACTTAGTTACGTAATCTTTATAGTGCATGCAGTTACTTATAGTGCCAGCAGTTATTCAATAAAAATTCAAAATAATAGTACTCTGGTGGAATAGTTGAGAAGTCAGCAAGATATTAGGGATTCCGTCAATCCCCGAGCAGTACAAACATTTGTGTGCATATACAATTTTATCGGTTTGTATTTGTATGGGTGTTTCTATGTTTAAGTATTTCTTTATTCAATATGAGATCGTATTCTTCAAAGCAACTCATTATGTTTTCAAGATGAATAATATTTTTAATTTTGTAACCTTATATATAAAGTAGTCTCAAGAAAAAAATCACGGCTTGAATGTTGTTAAACTACACGTATGGTTATCTCATACATTTTTCTCTTCTTCTTTTTTATATGTAATAGCATTTTTTTATTTGCACACACTTTTATATGTACTAGTTTTTCAATCTTTAGTTTAAGTAAATTATTGTAAACTAGGTTGAATTTATGTATATATTGTATATGTATTCTGTCTAGACTTTTTATAGCAAAAACCATCAATATGTAATACCAATGACAGTAATCTGTTTGTGTACTATTAATAAATAAATAGATATAGTGACTGCACTTTTGAATAAATTGTATCGTAGGTAAGCCCACCAGTATGCATTGAACCTGCGTATTTGGTTACGGCCTTAGCTAAACTATGAACTAACGAGATGCATTATCTCACCCCAAAAGTGTCCGCGGCAAAAGTCTGCCTACCGCGTCAGTTGGGCAGATCATGTATAATTACGTCGCTCGCTACATGAGATAATGACATAGAAGTATGCTTGTGATTTTCATTTCGTACTCTTTCTATGACTCTTTAGGGTCAAAACTTAAATGAATAATTTTACTTTCTAAATAAATGAATAACTATTTATTATTATTATTTATTTATAATTACCATATCAAAATTGTTATAATATTCATATATATCAAATCAAAAAACCACTAAGGTTTGTAGTGAGGGGATTTTCAAAAAATTCTAATGAAAATTAATCTAAAATAACATTAGTTTATATTATACTATCAAATTTAAGGATGAAAAAATATATCTATGTATACAATCAAATATTCTCAAAATTGCCTGCTAGGAATTGACTAAGCTTTACTTTAACTATACATATATGTCATTCATGAGAATCATGAGTCTCGGTCGTTTTTTGGTTGACGTTTCTTCGCAATTGTGCTATTTTTGATCTAAGGTTAGAGGCCTATTCTCCTCATATTTGTGCTATGTGGGCAGACGTTGCCCAACAGTGGGACTCCGTAGGTTTATTGATTGTACATTAATGGGATTTTTCAATTAAAAGATGCATATAAACAAAAACATATTTATTATAATTTATATTTACAGAATTATAAAACATTAACACCATATATAGAACACTTTCCCCAAATACATTTCGAATTCATAAAACAAAGCAATAATTACTTATAAAGATACAAATTACCTCTTTATTATCATTAATATCAAAATATTTCTATTATGTTATTGCTGAATTTTACGAATTCCCTTCAATTTGTTTATCGTGCAAGCCTACCCAAGTGCTTCAAATAATAAAGGTAAGGTTTTAATACTGTCGGCATTATCACAGTTTTGATCTTTCCATCAAGGGCTTGAGGTACTTGTGGAAGGATTGGTTGACGGGCTCCTGGTTGAGCGGACTCTTGAGCGCCTCCTCCATCAGCCGCTCGTACACGCGACCGTCGTACGAACCCAGGGTCGAATTTAAGACCTGATAAAATTTAAGAGAGAAAATTAAGGGTTGCAAGAGACGACTGGTGTGGATTATGTCTTATAACTGTATTATGTTTGAAAAATAGCTTCTTACAATTATTTTCATGTCATTAAGTGATCTGGTGGTAAGTGATACGCCTGACCATGACAGATGCAGTGTTAAGGAAAATTAATGTAGTCATTCTGCACTGCGCCCGTCACCCGAGACAACAGATGTTAGGTCTCTTATACTTGGTAATTTTACTTGCTACAGTGCCGTCATCGGCATAATAAGGACAAAAATACTAACTACATGAAATACAGTTTACCTCGTCTCTGACATCGAAGGCGTCAACCAGGCCTACTGCATTAGGCCTGATCAAAGCCAGCAAGTCTTCATATCTCTGACGCAGCTTCGTGAAGTCGTTTTTGGAGACACTCGAATACTGCAAAAAAATAACTAGTTAAACAAAATTTAAACTCACTCCGACACTGACTGTTGCAGTGCCTTTCCTTTTAAAACAAATAAGAACTGATCTCGAAGATGTGACATTATACAAATAAAAAAAATATTTATTTTCTTTTCACAACTTATGCACAATCTCACTCAAAAAGTATCCGCGGCGAAAGTATGTCCATCACGTCAATTGGGCAGAATTTTCATTCATAATCACATCGCTCGTTATATCATTGGGACATAGTAGTATGCTCGTGTTTTGATTTGAGGTACTTTGTAAGACCGTTGAGGCTCTACAAACGATATGAAAAAGATCCAAATCGAGCATATATAGTAAGGTACTAGGTAACAATTTTTCATTCGTGGGGGACTAGTGTCCATATAGATTCGAAACCTGTATTATATCTTGGAGGATGCCTTTATTATTTATGGATAGTAACTATTTAAATAAATAGTGTCCAAATCAAGATTGGTCTCAAGACCACGCATATTTTATAACAAAATATTATTCTGTAGAAATCTTCGACCCGGATAACGCAGTGATCGTAACTCAACCCTCTAACGACTAGACCATTTGGGTGTAGTAGGCATACGCTTTTTTTAATCAAGCTGATTACAATAAACCAATAATTTTAACAAATGGATGTACCTAACTATGACGCATGTCAGTAATAAAGCAACTTATTTTAAACATTGAACGCAGCTTAAACTCCTAGAGATACCTATAATCTGTCACCTTATTCGCGATAAATGGATGAATGCAAATTATCAAAAATGTTAAATTCGTCGAAATATTTGCGATAAAGGAAACGACACATCCCAAGTACCTACAGATAATAAATATTACGTTATCTCAGGATTAAGTTCCTCCTGTAACGACTTTCTTCATAAAAAGACGCATTAAGGTAATTTTTATTTTTTTATGATAATAAATCCATGTACTGATTTCATGTTTCTAATGATTTGGTAATGCTGTTAACTGCAAACAATAAAATTGTCACCACCGTACTCTTCCCTCGGGAGACAGACTATCCTAATGGAAGAGACGTGCTCTAAGATGGAGCGAGCTTGCTCAGAAAAAAGCCTATTCACTCGTTTTTTAAATGCCACGGGGTTGTATGTGGGTAGTTTCATTCCATTCATTTGCAGTACGCATGAAAGTAGATACAAAACGCTTAGTCCGGATACGGGGAACGTCAACCACAAATGGATGAAATTTTGCATTCCGCCTTGATGACCTATGGTGAAAGGGAGACGATGGGATTAGTGCATGGAGCTCGGTCTGTCCTGTCTGCTAAACCTTTGACAAGATTATATAACAACAGCTTTCTCTGTCACGAGCCTTGATTAACAAAAACAATGTGCCAAATTAACCTGTTGTACACTTTTTATTATGTGTCCTACGAATACCAGTACTTAAACATAAAAAGTCATTAACCATTAAATCACCCACCTCCAACAAATCGCCGCTCCTCTCTAACGCCCAGTAGACCAAATACAGCTCGGCAAGTTGCTGTAGAACCCTCGCCAAGGCTGGAGACACCGTCGTCGACAACCGTTGGATCTCCTCCCAAAATACCTTGCAGATGATTGCCCGACAGTGTGCCTGGTTTTGATAATAATATTAGTATATTTCCATGGATTTTGTGTTTTATTTGTAATGTGTGCATAAATGACTAAATATACAATACTTATAGAAGACACTTATGTAGATACCTCGCTAGCTTTTGTCAGCTGCACCGATGCCAAATTCCAGGAATCTTCGTAGTCATTCCCTGCTCCCTGATATTTCTGAATTGCATTGAAAGCTGCTTTCGTTTTGCTGAAAACAAAATGAAGATTACTTTTATATAACTAAGAAAGCCTTCAACATCCATATTTGTATGTAATTTTCATCAGTTCAACTGTTTTAGAGATTAGCCGAAACAAACAAAGAGAAAGACACAAATTAAAAAATCAGTTCATATCCACGTATTAAGAAGTACTTATTGTACTCATAAAAAGTTATTCTGATTTCAACTAAACATAAGACACGGTAAGCGTATGAGTACATTCATTAATTTCAATGAACTTTACTGACAATTTTAATTATTATTAGAAAAACTATAAAAATATATTTATTTATTTAAAACATAAATTATAAAATGTCTCACCCCGCGGCCACAGCCTGCAAACCCCGCACTATCCCTTCGGGAGAATTGCTCCACGATAGTCGATTTTTAATAAAATCAACCATGTAAGAGACTGTAGGCGACATTGACTTGCCGCTTACCGCTTGATTCCATGCTTTAACAATATATCTGAAAAAAAATACGGAAATGAAAAAACCTTTAAACAATCAATCAGCTTATGAGCCCCATTGCAAATGCAGGTTATCGGACAGTGGCGTGCACTCCATATATGCAGATAAGCAGTGCATACCCTGTGCGTTGGTTCTGCGACATACGTCATCTCTATCACTATCGTCAAATAAAAGTACTGACCTCGCAGTTTGCAGCAACAGAACAGTATACTCGCCCTCCAAGGTCACGGCTGCTGTTGTGGTCCCGTACACCACGGGGAAGTTGGAGGACATCATGTACCCGTGACCCCCGCATGAGAGCCTGCACTGCTCTACCAAGCCTGTGGCGTCTAAGCTACATATCGCTTTGAGGCAGCAGGCTAGTGCGTGGAGCTGGAACAATATTTAACGGTTACATCCACATTCAACCAGCAATTTTTGTATTTTCGAATAATTTTCCTCATTCTACCGAATTGAATTCCATATCCTACCGGCAGCCTATTCCACTTCCGAACTTATTGTTTTATATATATTCAAAATCTGCTTCATGGGAAGAAGATTTTGATTTTACTGCTATTATTAAGAAGACTTTATAAACTTAGAGCTAAATAATATCGTAGTATATTATTTTGTATATTATAAAGTTTGTTTATGTTGCATATTTAAGTATATATATTTAGGTTATTTGTTTTTCTCTTATTATTGTTTATATGTATGCATACCCCTTCTTTCAATTTTGTCCTCTTCCATTATAAGTTGGTTGTCTGGCAGAAATTACTATTTAGTAATAAGGCCGCCAATTGCACTTTTTTTTCCTGTGCAGAATCTTGTTAAGTGTTTAATTTGTTTTGTGCAATAAAGAATTATCTATCTATCTAACGTTTTTAACCTATGTCATGTAAAATAAACAAAGATTCAGAGGAAGTTCAAAAATATAAATGTATATGAAACCAAACTTTTAAAAAATCTTTCATAGTCTAACGAGGGTCTATATATATTTGTATCTATCATTCATTTGTAAATGTACCTCTGGTAGATGGTCCAATTTCCCTTTATCCAAGTCTCTGGTGACTTGTGAATAAGTATCCCAAAGCCAGTTCCCATTCAGGCGGTAGGCATGGCTGCTCGCGATCGCAATAAACAGTTTGTGCTGCTGCGTCACGTAGTCCAGGATCTGAGGTTCCGGTTTACTGAAATAATAAATATCCACTGACATTCACACAGCGCCGTCGAGCCCTAAGATAAGCGTAAAGCCTGTATTATGGGTACTAAACAACAGATAAACATACTTATATATTTTTTTTTTTGTAAATACATTCATATTATACATAGAAAACACCCAGACCATTACAAACAGACATGTTAATGCACACAAATGTTTGTACTGCCCGGGGATCGAACTCGGAACCCTTGGTGTTGCAGTCGACTTCTCAACCGCAACACCAAATGGGTCGTCAAATGGTAATGGAGGATGGTAAATACACAGTCAACTGTTGATTTTTCATCGTATTGAGTTGTTTATGTCATAAAATGAACGGGTCGGTCAATTCGCGCACCTGGTATACGCTCGACCATGATAGATGTGGTGGAAATTTATATTATAACAGTTGGTAGTAATTATTATCCGTCAACACTGCCTAGCGAATACAATGGTGTGCATTCAATATAGGCAAATAAGCAGTGCATACCATGTGCGTCTAAGCAACCCGCAAAATCAACCCGAAAAGGATTTGAATCTACTAATTTAAAAGAGGTATTTAGTAGGTCAACGTATAAACAAGTCCGAAACTAGTTTTCTTGGATAGTAGAAAGATTGCCCACTACTACACGTATTAGACTATTTACCTCAATATGCAAACGGACGGGTAGCAATTAACTACGTTAGTAAAGTCTCAACCCTGAACCCTTTATGAGACTGTTTCTGAAACTTCTATTATTATTGTCAGAGTCTAAGTTGTAATAAAACGTAAATTATACTGTATAAATAAAGCAATAAATATCCAATTAAATGTAGTTTCATATAAACTTTAAGTTAAACGCACATCATTTTATAAATCATATTTAAATTTTATATTATTATGTGATGTGTACCTATAACAACTGAATACTGTTGTTGTTATAATACTAAAAAATACAACGAACATACCTAAATCAACTGCTTCGTACAATTAGAATCTAAAAAATACATAATTGCAAAGATGGGCAATTTCTTTTATTTTATTTTAACGGACTCTTGAAAACAGGATAACGCTAGGTCTTGGGTTAAAGAGGCATAATTTCCTCCCAATTCACGCTCTTTTAAAGGCTTGTAAGTTCCAGAAATGCCTACAAAATGTAAAATGCCTACAAATCTAGTAAAAAAGAAGCACTCACTCAGGCTTAGGCTGCGACTGGTGGCGGACGGCTGCGTATCTAACAGCAATAGTTGCCGCCCTGGACAGCTCGTAGGCCATATCCGACACAATCATCACCTGATCAGCATCATCGTGCCGTACGTCAGCTTCTCACTCTTCGCCTTCTTGTACGTGCCATCCTGAAATTACAACCGCAAAGTGATATGTTAAAATTTACGTTTTTGGTCTAGGTAACAATCATATGATCTACTGACGGACTGGGTCTTTGATTTAAAACTTGGTTAAATCAACAAAGGTCTAATGTTGAGAGATCGCTATCACTGTATCTTATGTGGCATTATAAGTATTATTGTTTTTTTAAAGTTCTTAATATTAGGTTGCATATTCTTAAATTTCCATAGTTGAGAGAATCTTTTCATTAAAAGAACGACGTTACGCATTGTACCAATAACACAGTAATATAAAATTTATTACAAAGAGAAGAGTCATTTTGATATAAAGAAATACTGTACTGGACCTAAAATAGAACCTTAAGGCACGCCTCTGTCGATATTAATAAAATCATTTATTTTAATATGGATTCAAATATATTATTTTATTAATATTCCAGCAATTAGTCTAACAATGACCAAGACACAATGTATTTTACCAATAAAAGCGAGCTACTCGTGTTTGTTTTAAGTGCCAAGGGCAATGAGGATCCAAGGTCGCCACTTTGATGGTCGATGTAATTTGCCTGCACTGTCGATTGCACATAAAGATACTAGAGGTAATTTAGACACACGACGAACCATTAACCTTTGAACTACAAAAAATATCCCAAACTGCTAATACTTGTGACGTATATTGTTAAAGTAGGTAGGTGTCTAATACTTATTTTATACCAAAAAGAGCGATTTTTCCTAATTTAGAATGGACTTTTTTTTGTAGGTTTTGTAGGCTGAATTACCTGATCGTCCGAAATGAAGATACCACGTTGAGCGTACGGTCCCGGCTAAAATCTTAAGATGGTAATCAACCAATCTCCCAATAGCTACTCTTATGGTGCGATGACTGATGATGATGATAACTCTAGCTGATTCCGATCTAATTTTAGGCTGAGAGCCATCTGCGCTCGCCACTTGCCCGGTGAAGCTGTAAAGGCCATCTGCGGCCAACAGCAGTAGTCAGTTCGAAAAAAAAAAAAAAAAAAAAAAAACGATTCCGATCTCTGGGGATAAATCTACCAAGCTGCTCTTATACCAGTTTTCACTTCAACAGATCATTTGCTTCAATAGTTTCCAACATTTATGAGATAAATTTTACTTAAGTTTCCAAGTTAAAAACCATGAAAAATCGTTTGTCCATACCTTAAGCACTTGAACATTCTTCATCAGCATATTTTCCCTTGGGATCCTGAAGTTGTCGAAAGCAAGGAAGCCGTTGTTAGCCGTCTGGTAGCCCAGCTTTGGGCCGATCTCGCCCACTTTGATACCAGGGAGAGGCATGTGGGTCTCTAAGTCCCTTATCTGTACAATGAAGGGATGGACACCGTGGCATTCGCCCTTTGTATACAGCTGAGCAACCACAATGCAGTGGTTTACCGTATGCCCCACTGAAAGGAATATAATTTATATTTTTTTAAAATACTCTCACTGAGTTAGTAGATTAAAAATATATACTTATCGCCATGTACTTAGTGATGTTTAAAGTCTGAACAAATAAAGATGTACATGAAAATAGTTAACATAGCGCAAGTGGATATACTACTTGCGCTATTTTTGTATTTACGTCATGTCAGATGAAAATATCTTAAATAATTATATAATAATAGCGTCGGTGGCTCAATGGTGTGGACTGTTGCCTTCCTACCGGGAGGCCTGAGGTTCAAATCCGCCACGTACCAATGTGTTTTCGAATTTTCGAAAATATATGTACGTTATCTGACGCTCTTACGGTGAAGGAAAACATCGTGGGAAACCTGTGCACGCCTGTGAAGAGATTCAAAAGGTTGTGCGTTGACGACTAAGGCCCATACACCCTATACGGGTAGGCTCGTGACCCTCGGTGCTGATAATGATGAATAATTCCGTGAAATCATCGTCTAAGTGAATTTGGATTTTTAACCACTTAAAAATATATATAATTTATGTCAGCAAAACATAACCATATTTCACTTTATTCGAAAGACTGTAAAACGCGAGCCCTAAAGTAGGCCCTTAAGCAATAGGTCCTTAATAAGACTTGGACGTCCAGCTGATAATATTGCAGGAGCCATGTTATGTGGTAAAACCGGTGTCCTACGGTGGGACGTTACTGTATAGTTGTCATAAATGTATATACGTACATCCGCCAGGCCACCATTTGTAGGCGGTTAGTTTCGGTGTATGCAGGACGAACTCTTCTGTTTTCGGATCGTAGGTTGCCGTCGTCTCTAAACCTCGTAGGAATGTCCCGTGACCCAACTCCGTCTAGAAATAATCATCATCGTTAATTATTCTTCTTCAAAATTTAATCGCTCACTGCCGGGCATAAGCCTCTGTCATTAATTTTACGCCAGATATCCCAGTCCCACGCTTTCGTCATCGAGCCTCCTTCAGCGACCTTTCGCAAGTCATCGGTCCATTGAGCAAACTACAAAATAATCACAGCCACTTCATTTCTCGAAACATGTTTTTAATGGAAAGGCAGTTCACCTGATCTTTAGTGACTACCCATGGACATGGACACTCTGTACTCCGAAAAAGCAACGAGTGCTTTGTCTTTCTTTCTTTCAAAAAAGTAACAGGATGCTCACGTGTTTTCCCACCGGTATTCAGTGAGTTTATTATATATTTATTATTATATTTGTTGAATGTTCTTCTCCGGACCATACTAAACTAAACTTAATAACATCGGACGAAATTATGTATATGTTTTTACTCCAAACTATTGTGTGGCTTATAAAACAGTAAACTCTAGCAGAATCTCAACCCATATTTGCTTCCCGCCGACAGATGTTTTGTACCAGCTACAGTGCCAATATCCCGAAAAACAAAATGCAAAACTCTCCTATGTCACAGGACGAAATCTGGCACTGCGGTGGTACCTGCATAGATGACTCAGTATCGAGTCTACCACCTAGTATTAAAATAAAACAAACCTGTGCGTAAGTGCCCAAGATCTGCAAGTTCAAGGCTTTGAACAACCACTGTGACTGTTGCTCCGGGGAGGCCTGGCCGATGATGGTGGGCACGAACATGCCCATGTGAAGAAGCAGAGGCATCTGCTGCTGCAGTACCGATGTTATGCGGTACTTGTTTGAGGGTCTACGAGGAAATAGAGCGAGAAGCTGTATAACGTCTTTATTTTTCTTCGTATTGGCATACATTTTCCTGATTCGCGCACATAAAAAAATATATCAAAAACATTAACACACGTTTTTATGTGAACGTCACATTATTTTAATACAAAATACAATGCCGTCTTCAAGGCAAGAGTAAATAGGCTGTTTCTAGGCAGGCATGATCCATCCTAGACCGCATCATCACTTACCATCAGGTGAGATGGCGGTCAAATGTCTGCCTATTGAAGATAAAAAAAAAATTAAAATAAAGTTACATGAAAACACATATTGTTCGATAATGACTGCTTTAGTTTTATTAACTGTGTCGCTGTCATTAGCACTCGACTCCGTTCTACAGATTTAAGAGGGTATTTCTTATACAAGAACGCATAAGATTTGAAATTTAATTTGATATCTTTAAGATTAAAACTATTCTTATCAAAATGAAGGAAAACAAAATAATTATTAAACAAGTACGATTGAGTACTACGGGTGTTTGTGTGTGTCTTAATTAATCATCAACTAATGTGATTTTAATATATTTTATGTAATATTCAAAATACATGAACCCACCAAAAACATTTGTTTGCGCAGAGAAAAAGATATCAGATCTCATATAAAATCAATCTTCGAAATCTACACAACCTAACTCTACCGACCCTTACTTCAACCAACTACATAACAATAAATATGTATGACTTCACCGTTTCGTAGACACGACAAAACATCTGAGTGGGAACGTCACAGCTACCCAGCTGTAACGATGATTTAAGGAAACAGTTCTTGACCTTAAGACAAACTGATTTCACCTAGCCTGAAACTTCCTTACTAATTTACGACGAAATATGTAAGGAAACGAAGTAAAAAGAGAAAAAAATTTAGGTATTCTATACCACTCGAAGTTATAACAATCATGATTTCATATCCAAGTGTCAAAATGCAGGTCGCATCTCATTTAAATAATAACTTCACTAGCGAATTACCGTCGCATTAATTACACCACTAGCCGGGTACATACATATTATGTATATCATAATTGATTGACATTCTCAGAGTTCAAAGGATTTATTAATTCGTTTATTAAGGATTCGTTTATTTTTCTACTCAATGGGTTTATCGTTTATAAGTAAATGGTAAAAGATAAATCAACAACGCCTTGATATTTGCCATTGCAGTGAGGTAAGGGCAGACTAAAAGTCATCTCTCCAACTCTATGCGTACCCATCTCTGCAAAAACTTGGATAGAAAAACGAGTAGCAGCGCTGGGCAAGGCGTACGACAGCATTTTGATACCAGTAAAGGCGAAGTAATATTATTGTAATACTGTTTTAAGAGATGGCGAAACAAAAATGGCGGCGAGGTATCAGTAAATTAATTTTGTTTTGAAAAATGGCGCTAAGCTTTCTCGGTAAGATAGATCGGAATATATTACCGAGCGTCTAAATTAAAGCCTATAAGTAATTTTCTTTCACTCAAAGGTTGCCTGCAAGAAATTGCTGCCTTAGCAAGGCCGCCTACATTGTACTCGTTTTTTGTTGTGTTGTATGTTTTTTTCTTATTTGCAATAAATATTATTTATTTTCTTAAAATTTCGCCGATGATATTTTCTTTTATATTTTCACTTAAACTGCCTCCGTGTTCTAGTGGTCGTTAAGATCACTGTATGATCAGGGGGTCGTGGGTTCGAAGCACACGAGAAAACCGCATAGTGACAGTACTGACAGTCACGTTGTGCGGTTCTTCCCTGATCGGTAAGTGAATTGATTTTCGGAATAGTCAGATGATTCTGTGCCTCGGAGGACATCTTAAGCCATTGGCCCTAGTTACAATCTAAGGATAGTAGTATCACCTGCGTGGTGTGGTGGTGAGTGTGGGAAGGACAGTTCCCTGCAGTGGGCTAACAGATTAACTGATAGATTAATTCTACAACATTTCCTTTTAACGACTGACAATTTTGCGAATACCGATTATTCGAGTTTTTGATTCAAATATTGTTATATTGTTCAATTTTAGACAATCGCCTGAAAAACAAGTCTACCGTGTTCAGATTAAAATGTATCTATATCTTACTCGTACTTTCAATGTTTACTCGTTGACTTTAAATGTTATATACTATAAATAACATAGTATCTCATAGTATTCTACAAGCTCTTTATGTACCTAATATAAGTATATACTTATATCGTATAACCATAGTTTTAACGAGCACCAGAACAAATGTTCATCACGGAAGTGTGCATCGGTCGATGAATTTGTAACTTAAATAAATCCCAGAAGTCGTCATGTCTTTTGAGCCAAAACCTCTCAAAATTCAAACCCCAAATGAGTTGTTTAAATAATTATTTTAACGGTGTTACTAAATAATGAGTATGACTTGACGAATTATTAATAATTTGTTTTGTGACTCTACCACAAGTTCGGAAACAAATACGAATTTTCCAGAAGAGACGGCAAAAAAATCGATTGTCACTCTTTTAAATTTATGAAGTGCGCCATTACGCCTGCCAAAAAGTAACTTAGGTATGTAAAGAATCAACGAATTCTTGAGCCTGTATCTAACTGTATACAAAATTAAAGATCTGCATACTAAAGAATGCTAGCTTACTTGAAAGCATCAAATGAAGAGTGTTGGAGAGCATGATCTTTCAGGATATCGATAAGAACTGTGTTCTTCTTGACTGCATTCTCATATTTTTCTTTGTGGCTCATATACTCTTCTGACATCACATCTTTGATTCCGTCTGCGTTAAGTACCATATCCTCTGGAACAAATAAGGTTATACAATTAGAGCACTGCAGAATTATTATTTTTTGTTTTTTTTTTGAGATTTTACCTAGTACATGCTGATTAAACCTGGAAATCTGGTCGCTGACTTATTAACAATTACACCACATACTGATTATTATATATTATTTGTGTATGTCATAGTAGTTATGTATTTAAGTATGTTTTTTTTTTAGTTTATTGCTTATTTTTTTTGTATTTTATGTATTTGTATGTATCTTTGTGTATATCTATTATATAACCTTTATTTATTTTATGATATATTGTTTTATTTATTTTTTATTTGTCTCGCCGCGCCATTTTGATTTTCTTTCTGTATACCCAAAGGTTAACTAGTAGAGAATGCCACTCGGCATTAAGTTCGCCTTTGTACATTATATTATAGTGTGCATTAAGTTTTAAATAAAAAAATAAAATAAAAAATAAGTTGCAAACATTCAGAGAAAAGTTATGTAATTAAATTAATATACATTTTGAAAATGCCATATTTGCCACAAACCATCTTACTTAACTAATCAATTTAAAACGACTTTTACACTTACCGACTTCCTTTCGTTCTTTTGTAGCCTGTTCACCTCCATCAATAAAGTGGGTCAGCTCTTTTACGTCGAATGTGCACTTCTTCCTTTCCTTTAGCAGATCCTCGTTTACCTTTGCAGCCGGCATCTTTGCTTCTCGAGGAACCCTGCAAATATATATTTTTTATCCATACTATTATTATGAAAATCTGTCTGTTTGTCCGTCTTAAGAGCAAAACAAAAGTGTTTAATAAGAAATATTACAAGTTTGACTTGGGGCTAGATGGCGCTGTGTGAATGTCAGTGGATATTTATTATTTATATATATATATAGACACTTTTGATAGGTTACCTATGATATGATTAAATTTGGTTTGGATTTCATTGATGCAATATAGCTAACATAGGAATTTGTCTAAAATCTGATTCTATTTAAAAACAAGTTACTAGTTTGAGGGAGCTATTTTAGGAAATCTGTTTTTAATTTACGACCTTGTTTGCAGTTGCTGAATTGTTTTTGAGATCATAATTATAATAGTACGTTTATAATTGTTTAATTAATACGTGTCAAAAATAAAACATTTTCATTATAAACTCTCATGACTTTGGGATATGTGGCAGAAAATGGGTAAGACCTACAGCAGTGGACTGTCATAGATTGAAAATAAAGGGAAAAATAGTTTTCATTGCCATAATAAATAAGGTAAACTTACTAATTTGATTATTCTTAATAGTCCATTGTTATAATTAATCCGGTTCGTTTAATAAACTTGTCGAGATTAGTATTTATTATTATTGGCCTTGTGACGTACCAATTAAATGTCACGAGATAAGATATTAAATAACGCTTGTTTTGTCAATTTTGCAGTTATCAATATATTGCCTACATATCCGTGATCGTTTTTCGTATCAGTTATTTTGTTTTGTTATGCCTGGTCATTGATTGAGCTTAATTATTTTATTTTTACATTTTTATTTTAACATAACTTTTTTATGTATTTATTTTTAAGAACTCTTTGTTATCGATTAGTTTCACGGTATTTGTTAATGTCATATTATGATTTGGACTTGATGGATTACCATCTAGTGCGTTTATTTTGTTAATTTCTTTTAGATGTAATAAAATTGTAGTCTGTCGGCGTACACAATTTAAATAAATAAATAAATTTGTAAATCTTGGCTGACATCTACATATATAGATCGGTACCATCGCAATGCCAAATATCGTCCCATAAGATAGAAGTGTAAGTTATTTATTTATTTATTTTCGGAAGACTAACAGCATAAATATTTACAAAAATAGTACTTAAGTTTAATACAATGCTAATAATAAGTCTCCACCTATAAATTCGTCTACATTAACAAGGAAAGCTGTAAGTTTAAAACAAAATGAGATAAGATGATATAAGAATGCTGACCACAAAACTCCGTATTTCAGTGAATTTACTAATCAAAATAACGCTCTGTAAGAAGCCGTTTAAGTGATGGAGTGCTAGTGCAGAATAGGTCTATTTCGGGCGGGAGCCGGTTAAAAGCCTCACTAGCCCGATTGAGGAACGCATTGGAACGATAGTTGGTGGTTATGCTCTTTTGTGTTTCGGGATGAGAGCACTGTTATTTATCTAGAAAAAAAAACTCAAGATATTTGAAATCCTCCATCCTTTGTTCAAGTGACGAGGTCAGAGCGGGATTGATTTAATTTTTAATACTGCTCTTTTATGGTCAAACGTATCACTTACCGTCAGATGAGTGAACTGACCATCTCGATTACTTTATAACATGTTATGATAAAGTTATCAGGACATGCTTTACAAAATCTGGATCGATAGATACAATCAATTGTAGTTTTGTTTGTGAATAGTACTGAATTAGAGCTATCGATACTGTCGATAGAAGTATCGATTCTACTGCTATTACTCTACTATACGAGTAGATAGTGGTGTAACGAGAAACAACACTAATTTAAAATAGTGTTTGCGATGTTTATCAAAAATTTAAAAAGGCGAACATTGTAACCATTATATAAAAAGTAAACACATTCGCCTGAAAACAAGTCTACATAGCTCAGACAAAAATGTGGTTTCAATATCGTTGTTACAATGCATATTCGTTAACCTTAAATATAATAAATAATGCTTAAATATATATATATACATATATATTTTATCTTACTATTATTCTTGCTTTGATTTTGCACATTTAACTCATTTTTCATATTTTTTAAAAGTATTGCCTCTCATGAAGGTTGTCTGGAAGAGATAGCTTTATAGCGATAAGACCGCCTTAATTGTACTTTAAATTTGGTTCTTCCTTTATCATGTTTTTTTTTATTTTCTGTGCAATAAAGGTTACTACTACTAATACTACTAAATTAAATCAGTATCCAAATATACATTACTAACCACACAAAACGTAGTTAGAATTGTTACTCGTAGATTGTTTGCATACATAATATGTATGCGACATGAGGAATATAAATCGATTAAATTATAAATTGAGAATTCGGACACCAAGTTAGTTTAACGAAGGTTACCGTTACACGTGATGTACGAATATACCATTTAAACTATAAACCAAAACGTTCCGCATTCGATCCCCGAGCAGTATAAACATAAACTAGGTACTCCTGGCTTAGATGGTTGCGCTATAGCCAAGGTTAATTAACATCGTATCACCTTTATTAATAAGCGCGTAAATTCGCGTATTGACCACCAATGACGAGCCATTTGGTTCTATTCTCGTACAGTATAAACATTTGTATGAGTGCACATGACTGTATTGGATTGGGTCTTTTTTTCTTTGTAATAGTATGTATATTTTACAAAATTAAATGAATTAAGTATTTCGATCCGTTGTTTAGTACCCATAGCACAAGTAAGAGCTAGTTGGCGCTGTAGGAATGTGTAAATGTTACATATTAATTTCATATTACATAAAAGAAATACAATGCAATTTATTATTGAAAGTATCAGATTTTTTTACGACTTTGTAACTTTTATTATTATGGTCATCAGATGCATCTGTGAGATGTCATATTTTTTGTCATTGCGATTTTTTGTTGATTCGTCATTACTTAATTACTTGAATAGTCCTTAGTTAACCTTACATTGTATTGAATAGATTTAATTTATTTAATTTGCATGGATCTTGTTGGAAATTATTAGAAATTCAATGACGTTGGTAACTACGTAAAACATCACCTATTTGTAAAAAAGTAACCTACAAGTTGAAGTGGCAGTGGGCACAAAACCAAATTGTTGGAGCAGACAAATTCTGAAGTGGAGACTGCGTCTTGGTCCGATGGACCGAAGACTTGCGAAAGGTCGCAGTGGAGTCTAGATGAGAAAATCATTGTCGTCCTCAGCTCATTATAAGTCCCTACCGAGGGGCACGAGCCAACCGTACTTATAGGGTGTACCCGTACTTGTGGGCTTAATTCGTCCACGCGGGCCCAGTTCGGATAAGATGACTTTACACACAACCTTTGAATTTCTTCGCAGGTGTGCAAAGGTTTCCTCACGATGTTTTCCTTCACCGTCAGAGCTTCGGATAAACGTACATATAATTTCGAAAATTCGAAATACATTGGTACGTGGCGGGATTCGATCCTGCACCTTCCAGACTGGAAGGCAACAGTCAATACCAATGAGCCATCGGCGCTCTCTCGATATAATACAGGATAATACAAAACCCTAGGAATGGATAAATAATTGAGAAAATATATTTTTAAGAAGTGGACTGTGGTAAGTTGAAAGGAGAGAGCAAGTAACCTACAACTCTCGTGATGGTTAGTGGCAACAAACGTCTATATAGTATAGCTCTACTCGTGATATTCAAAACTGTGACGTAATGGCGTCTACCGTAATCTTTGTGACGGAAAAAGTAAGTAAGATAGACTACCTTATACAAGATAGTCAAGATATCCCACAAGGCTTTTAAATAACCCAAAAACACATAATTAAAACACGACATTTCCATTTCTGTTTGAGTCATGGTGTACTTGCTATTTCTATCTCGTTACTATGCTGATTGTTGGTATAATTGGAATGATAAACAATAAACTCTGAGCCACGAACAATTCTATCAATTTTTAAAGGCGCTAATAGAATCGTAATTGTGTCACAACAGTAGAATTTTCACTTCTTCGTTCTGTTTTATGGTAGTTTAATTCAAATTCAAAATTCTTTATTCAAATTAGGCTTACAAAAAGCACTTATGAACGTCAAAAAATATACAAAAATATAATAAAAAACAATTAAAAATACTAAACTAAAAATATGAATATTGATGCTTTGAAAAAAGCGCTTCAGTGGATTGGCCTGTTGAGAAAGAAGCACCCAAGAAATGGTAAGACTATTAGACAATTCATTGTTCTTTATATTTTTTAACAATATTCAACCGTTCAATTAACGTTGAAGTTTAACCGAAATACCAAATTTACAGATGGATTGAAAAGGTATACTTCTTATAAACTAGTTATGCTTGGTAGCAGAGTCCGAATCGTCTAACTAACACAGTGCCAGATATTGTCCTGTTAAATAGTATTGTTCTGCACTTCTGTGTTTTGGGATGGGGGCACTGTAGCTAGTAAATTTTAGAATCTAAAATCCAGAATTAAAAATACTCTACGAACTAAGGGCGAGCTAGAGCGGGAACTCGGCTTATGGTTGCGGGGAGGGAGATGACCTGTACATGTTTTTATGCTTAGCAGGCAAACGAGCAAACGGTTCATCTGATGGTAAATGATGCCATCACCCATTGGCACTGAAAGGCGTTGCCGGCATTAAAAAAATGTTTGTAGAGAGATGGTACTAAGACTTGTAAAGCATTCGCCATTGAAGATTACTTACGAGCTGTAATCACGCTGGTCCGGATGACCGCCAGGGCCTCATCATACGTAGATAAAAGACACTCCCAAATTTTGCATTATCTCTACACTCTGTTAACTCCAGAAGATTGACTTAGTGATAATTAAAGTTTACGTGTACAGTACATATTTTATTTATGTAATGTGAATTTATGTAAATATTCGCATCTATTTAATGAGTTCATAGCAGGACACGATTAACAGCCTTGTGATAGATAGTGTCAAGGTTGGAAATTATTATATTATGCATGTGGAAAACTATTATTTGTTCCGGCATTACTATTGTACTGGAAAATATAGAGACAAGTAATGAGTGTGTTATATTTTGATAATTTCATTAAATGCTATTGTTCCTACTGATATTAAAAAAGTTCTTTACTAAAATATTAATAAGAAAAAAATATGAAATGACATTATAAAAAATTATACGCACGGATCAAAACTACACCTTCCAAGTTCTCATGCCTAAAAGTGGACTTACTAACCCGCACTGGTCTAGTTGGGGGAAAATAATAACTTTACTGGACATGTGACAAGCGAGGATTGTCCAAAAGCACAGTAGAGATAATTTTGCGATCACCTATCCGACTTCCGAATGCACCATAGTTCAACCAACCATGCTAGACGGTAGAGCAAGCCATAACTAATTTAATAAATGAATACATACATTAATAATTCAAAATCTACGTACATTAAGAACGTCAAAACAATTTAGTTATTCCGTACAACGTTATTGACGAGTCTGTAAATGTCAAATAGCCGTCAAACTATACTAAGACTTAAGAAACTCAAGGTAAACGGTTCAAGTTTTGTGTTTGCAGACGTAGAAACTGTGTTGTAGAAAATCAAAGTCAGGTCTCTGATATGACCCACGTGGTGATGAACAAGACTGACTAACAACTGATAGACAGTTATTATTCTCCATCAATGCCGCACTGCGCCCGTCACCCGAGACAACAAATGTTACGAGTAGGTCTCTTGTACACGGTAATTTCATCCAGATACACGAAAGTGCAAAACACTTCTATTTCATGGGATCTGATCTGGCACTGCGTTGGTAACTTCCTAGACGAATCAGTACCGAGTCTGTCACCTACTTAGATTAACAATAAACTAATACTTATATGCACAATCTCACTCAAAAAGTGTCCGCGGCAGAAGTCTGCCTATCGCGTCAGTTGGGCAGAATTTTCATTCATATTCACGTCGTTCACTACATATTATGATGACATAGTAGTGTGCTCGTGCTTTTCACTGAGTACAAAATTTCTATGACACGGTAAGGTCCATCATTACAGCCTAATTATGTCCACTGCTGAACGAAGACCTCCCCTAATGATTTCCACGCGGGACATCCCTACATTGACATCCATCTGCTACCGCCACCTTAAACCAGGTCATCCGTCCATCTGGTTAGGTGTCGACCTTCGCTTCGCTTTCCGTTACGTGGACGCCACTCGAGAACCTTTCCGCCCGATCTGCGGTCAAAGTTTAAATTAATAATATAAGTCCTAAATATAACAATAAGTATACGTATGTGTCGTGCGGCTCCGACATTTTTTGGTTGACGTTTCTTCGTGCTTATGCATCTAGTTAGGTTAATAATTGTCTAAGGTCATCTAGCAAAAAACTTCGTCTTCGTCTTGGTCCTCGTGTTAACGCCAGAATTTATTTTTGCATCACGTTAACTATTGAGGTTTTCATCAAAATAATAACGTATGTTTCATACGCTGTTCATCCAAAACATCACCTTCCACAGTTTCGTTGTTTATCATGTTCATTTTGAGTGGAAAGTAAGCAAATGACTTAGGGATTTAATTATTATAGTATCTAAAAATAAATAACGTTAAAATTACTGGCCATCTTGACTTACGCTTTATTCTATTACCTTTCTATAGACTTTACGCAAACTAAATGTTAAGTATTGTCCTAGCAAACTTCTTAGTCATAAAAAACTTTTATTCTTTTTATCCTTTACCATATAAATCTGAGGAAACTTCATAATTCTTTCAAGGCACTTTATTGATAAAGATTGTCGCTTGAAAATTTTTTTCCCGGCACTAAAAGTACTATATCTTCGGTATTTAATAACAAAAAAAGTACAAAATATATCAGACATATGGGAACATCGTTTGTTTTTGCATACACACAAAAAACTAAAGTAAATTAAAATACTATAGAGTATAAAAACACCACCACAGAAGGATTGAATTCATTCTAGTTACGAGAATCATTCCATCATTGATTTGTGTTTTCCAAAAGAATTATTGATTTATTTTTGATTTTTACCTCAATATAAGCTATATCAAGTAGAATAGATAAGAGCGTCGGTGGCTCAGTGGTGTGGACTGTCGCCTTCCTACCGGGAGGGCTGAGGTTTAAATCCCGACACGTACCAATGTATTTTCGAATTTTCGAAAAATATATGTACGTTATCCGACGCTCTTACGGTGAAGGAAAACATCGTGAGGAAACCTTCATGCACGCCTGCGAAGAGATTCGAAGGTTGTGTGTGAAGTCGTCCAATCCGCACTGGGCCCGCGTGGACGACTAAGGCCTAATCACCCTATACGGGTAGGCTCGTGCCCCTCGGTGGGGACGTTTAATGAGCTGATGATGATGAAGTAGAATAAATTAAATATTTCAATACATGTTCGGCTTAAATCTGTAAAACTATAACAGTATACCTGATGCGGAACTACACCAAACTTTCCCTTATTAACTATTAATCCACCACATTTCACTACAAACAATATACGATATTAATTTTCACCAATTTACCTCAGCTATAAATATTCAATGTAGTTTGTTTCACTTTCAGTCTACGAGCGTTAAAATGTTTACGCGATCGCCGGCTGCCCGCACTGACGGCCGATAAGCGACTCAATGCCGAATTATTAGTAGCAAATACTAAAGTATATAATACGATTCATGAAAGATGACCAGTGCGCTGAAGTTTCTTTTTTGTGTCCGGCGACGGAAGTTCTTGTATTTTGTTAACGCTCATGGTATGTTCAATCTATTACTATTACTTAAATTAAAGTATCTGTTTGTAATATTATAATAAATTTTTTTTCTTCATGCATATGAATATATACAGTACATATGCCAAAATATATTTTTTTTTAGTTTTGTTTCTTGTTTGTTCCTTGTAATCTCTGAAACGGCTGAATGGATTTTAATGTACCTTTTTTGCAGATAGCTGATGTAATAAGAACATACATAGGCTACTTATATTTTAGACAATACTATTTATTTTAGAAAAATAAGCAATGTTTAACCCACGGCGCCACGTGTCGCGTTACTTAACGAATAGATTTTAGGTTATATTTACTACGAGAAATATCTTATAACACCATAATACCGCGGGAAACAGTATTTCATAATTATATTGTTGATTATCAAAATAGACTTCCTCTGCGCAGAATACCGCCATTTTGGTCATCTTTCGTGATCGTACTATAAAATGTAGTATTAATTAGTACTATATTTGAACACGTTCATTTCAGTTGCATAACACTGCTTGCGTACTACGGAAAGTCGATGGCCACGCATCGATACCAATATATAGTTGGGGAAAATTTTTGCGTGTTTCGTTTGTATTAAATGGCATCCCGTGTAAGAAAATTTGTGTAGAATAGAGTTTCTTATATATACGAGAGCAGTTTTACCTTGTGTACAGAAAGATTGTGTCAAAAAATAACTCTCGATAAAAATTAAACGCTCGATAGAGCGTCGGATGGCTCAATGTGGGACTGTCGCCCTCCTACCGGGAGGGCTGAGATTCAAATCCTGCCACGTACCAATGTGTTTTCGATTCGAAAATATGTACGTTTTCCGACGCTCTTACGGTGAAGGAAAACATCGTGAGGAAACCTGCGCACGCCTGCGAAGAGATTCAAAGGTTGTGCGTGAAGTCGTCCAACCCGCACTGGGCCCGCGTGGACTACTAAGGCCTAACACCCTACACGGGTAGGCTCGTGCCCCTCGTGGGGACATTAATGAGCTGATGATGATGATGATAATTATAATACACAAAAAAATGTTTATGAATACCCAATGAATGAATACCAAATAACCAAGTAGCTAAGGTAATAAAAAATGAATTTGTAAATTAGGGTGTCTGGAAAATAATTGGTATGCGCAAAGCCCACCCATTGTACTTTCTTCTGTTTTGTAAAATTAATAAGTATATACACGGTGTTAAATAAGTGAGCAATAATACTTAAGGGGAGGCATGCTTATTTTACGTATTAATCAACAGCAATAGGACCAGGAGTACAGCTACTACTCCGAACTTCCATTCATTGAAATTGAATTTGAAACCATAGGAATAAGTGGCAACCCTGATTAGTCGGCTCATTTAAGTCAATGACCGCCCGCGAGAATAAGTACTTAGCGTACACGTACCTATGAGCGAGTATGTGACGTGAAGAGTTGGGAATGAACAGCGAAAAAATGAAAATACTTATTTTTATAAACTAATACAAATTTAATTATTTCCTATCTAAAAACATATCATCAACACTTTTATTTACAGAAACTCGCGCACTATAAGAAAGGCTCGAAGTGTCCACCTTCTTTTTCAATACACAAAGCAGTACGTAACATTGATGCACGGCAATTCTGCAACATCTGGGGAGTTACCGTAGAAAATGCGATGTTTATTCTTCTTAGCATTTCTTCTCGGTACTGCATTCACAGCGTAGACTTGGTTCTTTAGGTAACTCCATAAGAAAAAATCTAACGGAGTCAGGTCCGGAGAGCGCGCTGGCCAAGGAACTGGGCCACCTCTGCCAACCCATTTGTCGGGGTACATCACGTTCAAGTATTCGCGGACGCGACGATCATAGTGAGCAGGTGCTCCATCATGCTGGAATACTAAGTTGACATATTCCGACACTGGTAGCTCTCTTAAACCTTCTTCTATTTCATTTTTCAACATATTCAAATAACCTTCCCCATTTAGACCTTGAGGGAGATAGATTGGTCCAAGTATGCGGTCTCCGACGATACCAGTCCACACGTTAATTCTCCAACGATGTTGGAAATTGCTCTCGCGCGAAACATGAGGATTCTCATGGGCCCAAACATGCTCATTGTGTAAGTTGAGCACTCCATTTCTTGTAAATGAAGCTTCGTCAGTCCACACCATTCTTTTGGCGAAGTGAGGGTCTTCAAAAATGCGTCTTCTGTACCATGTACAAAAATCGATTCGCAGCTGAAAGTCTGCAGGCGTAAGTTCCTGAGTCCGCCGAAAATGATAAGCATGCTGGCCGTCGTCGCGCAATATGTTGAATACCATCACATGATTCACGCCAAACACCACGGCGGCACGTCGCGTACTGGTTTCCGGGTTATCCTCGAAGTGTCGTAGAATCCGCTCCTCTAAGATCACATCACGAGTGATTGATCTTCCCTCTTTCTGTTCATCATGGAAGGATCCGGTCCTATGTAGTCGCAGGCACACGTTTCTGAAAACGCTAAAAGGAGGCAAACGGCGTTGTTCAGCTGGCGGCCTTCCTTCTATGAACTTCTGGCGGTAAATTTCACGTGCCTGGTGAATGCTATTGTTGCGAGCAGCTCCAACACACAGGATCATATCATAGAATTCGCTATTGGAATACACATGCCGTGAATTTCCTCTTGCATTCAGCAGCCGTGACATTTTAATTATTTTGTTTTTTTAGATACGACTAACGTTCATAGAAGATACAGAGCAACTGACTTCAATTAAAATGTTTTGCATAAAAATGTTGCCGAAAAAACTAGTATTTACAACCAAAATGTCTTGCGGCACTGAAAATAATCGCTAGCGGCTAAAGGTCAAAGGGAGAACAAAGAACGCGCCGATTCATACAAAGGATGCCGGCGCAAGCGGCGGCACAATTGGCGGTAAAGCGAGCCCTTTACATAGCGCACAGCGGCTTGCTTTACCGGCAATTTTAAAAAGGATGGAGGTTCCTTACAATAAAATAAACATTTAATTCGTCAATTGATAACTGAGGTTCTAAAATGAAAGGTTTTCATTTATGCTGAAGTAATTATGTTACTTTTAAATTCAAATAAAATTACATAATAATGTTATGTATTTCTCAAACTTTTGACCTTGCACTACCTATCAGAGTTAAATAATAATAATGTTTAATTATGCTTTTGGTATTCCAGGGCAACAGGTGACGGGCAAAACATGACTTGATTACTTTTAACTTTACGTCACAAGTCAGCAACTATAGGTTATGCAAACATTTTCGTATCTTATGCGATAGTTGCCATTTACCACCACGTAGAGGTAGATAGTCGGCTGCTTAACTGACATAATTTTAAAATAATTACTTAACGCAACATTTTAATATTTAGTACTTGAATTATTTGCTGCGTAACTAAACATTTCATTTTGTGAGAAACTAAAACGATGGTTTCCCGATCAGGAATCTCTTTTGTAATTTAAAAAAAATAATTAGCGTTTTGAAAAACATGTCCTGCCGAACCCAACTGCCGACTTTCGGTAATGTCAGCGAGAATTTTAGGTAATGAGTCTCCTCATTCGCACTTGTTATGTGGGGTACGACGGCCAGCATGCTTATCATTTTCGGCGGACTCAGGAACTTACGCCTGCAGACTTTCAGCTGCGAATCGATTTTTGTACATGGTACAGAAGACGCATTTTTGAAGACCCTCACTTCGCCAAAAGAATGGTGTGGACTGACGAAGCTTCATTTACAAGAAATGGAGTGCTCAACTTACACAATGAGCATGTTTGGGCCCATGAGAATCCTCATGTTTCGCGCGAGAGCAATTTCCAACATCGTTGGAGAATTAATACTTGGACCAATCTATCTCCCTCAAGGTCTAAATGGGGAAGGTTATTTGAATATGTTGAAAAATGAAATAGAAGAAGGTTTAAGAGAGCTACCAGTGTCGGAATATGTCAACTTAGTATTCCAGCATGATGGAGCACCTGCTCACTATGATCGTCGCGTCCGCGAATACTTGAACGTGATGTACCCGACAAATGGGTTGGCAGAGGTGGCCCAGTTCCTTGGCCAGCGCGCTCTCCGGACCTGACTCCGTTAGATTTTTTCTTATGGAGTTACCTAAAGAACCAAGTCTACGCTGTGGAATGCAGTACCCGAGAAGAAATGCTAAGAAGAATAAACATCGCATTTTCTACGGTAACTCCCCAGATGTTGCAGAATTGCCGTGCATCAATGTTACGACGTACTGCTTTGTGTATTGAAAAAGAAGGTGGACACTTCGAGCCTTTCTTATAGTGCGCGAGTTTCTGTAAATAAAAGTGTTGATGATATGTTTTTAGATAGGAAATAATTAAATTTGTATTAGTTTATAAAAATAAGTATTTTCATTTTTTCGCTGTTCATTCCCAACTCTTCACGTCACATACTCGCTCATAGGTACGTGTACGCTAAGTACTTATTCTCGCGGGCGGTCATTGACTTAAATGAGCCGACTAATCAGGGTTGCCACTTATTCCTATGGTTTCAAATTCAATTTCAATGAATGGAAGTTCGGAGTAGTAGCTGTACTCCTGGTCCTATTGCTGTTGATTAATACGTAAAATAAGCATGCCTCCCCTTAAGTATTATTGCTCACTTATTTAACACCGTGTATATATATATATATATATATATATATATATATATATATATATAATATATGTATAACTTGCCGTAACGATTAATAATGATATGCCCTATCATTTGGTCATCAGCCGGACGCTCATACTACCAACGATAACACCAGTCCAAAGTCGAAGCTTAAGTACCTAAAGAACCTGTGCGAAACGGTTGCAAATCATTTACAATTCGTAGGAAATATCGATATGTTTTATGTCATAAGTGAACGGGACGGTCAGTGCGCTCACCTGTTGGTAAGTGATACACCTGACAATGACAGATGCGGTGTTGAAAATATTAATTACAGTAAGTACTAATACATTCTTTTCCGTCAACACTGTCCTGCGCCCGTCATAGATCTTAGATCTCTTTTACCCGGTAATTTTACTAGCTACAGTGCCCTCATCCCGAAACACAGAAGTGCAACACACTCCATTTTACGGGACGATATGTGGCACTGCGGTGGAGTACCTATCGAGTAATGTAAATCTCCTCTGAAAATCTTGACATCTGGAATGTTTTTTTATTATTTTATCATCATCATCATCATTTCAGCCTTTAGATGTTCACTGCTGGACATAGGCCTTCTCAAATGCTTTCCATACGGACCGATCTGAGGTAATATGCAAGAAGCGCTTTCCGGCGACCTTAATCAGGTCATCCGACCATCTTTATTATTTCATTATCTTCCATTATTTCATAGATGGACAAATTAATGAGCAGACAGTTCACCTGAAGTTGTCCATGGACATTCGCAACTCCGAAGGGGCAAACGAAGGGGTGAGCGGCATAGGCCTCCGGTGTTTTATTAGATTTTCTACTATATCACTACAAAAAAGGAAATTGAATGCGCCCATCAGATACAACCCTGCATTATTAATAGTTATTCACAAATAATTTATTTACAAATCAATTAACGTTGTATCTGGGTTCGTAGCCCATTGGAAAATAATAATGTCACGGGGTTAATAAAAATCGGCCGATTTCCAAACGAAATCTTAAGAGCGGCCAGTGCTGGCAATAGAGAAGTAAAAACTAGTATCTTCGAAAATGAAAAGATGTAATCTTTAACTACAATTGTGAGAAAAAAACATTGTGGAATGTATAAGATCTACAAGTCTTAATAACAGTGTAAACAATACATACTCATAAATTCAAATGACCAGAAGTATTTATGTAAAAACCTGCTAAAATATTTTATACTTATAATTTATTCTATGTTATGGTTTTATGGATAACAAGTAAGAAGCATGTTCTGGAAATGGATCCTTTGTCTACTGGCGCTTTGAACAATAAAACAAAACTGCAAAAAACATTTCTTTATTGTATACCTACGTCGTTTATAAATATTTTACAAATTTAAATAAAACAAGAAGTCAGGCAGTTTTGTAAAGATTTAAATTTATTTGTACTGAATGTTTCTGTACAATCACCTAAATTATGTCAAGCTGAAATTTCGCAAAGGATGCAGTAACAAAAGAAACGAATAACAAATAATAACGGACGAGCAAAGCCCCACATGATCTTGCGTCATCATCAGCTCATTAAACGTCCCCACCGAGGGGCACGAGCCTACCCGTATAGGGTGATTAGGCCTTAGTCGTCCACGCGGGCCCAGTGCGGATTGGACGACTTCACACACAACCTTTGAATCTCTTCGCAGGCGTGCATGAAGGTTTCCTCACGATGTTTTCCTTCACCGTAAGAGCGTCGGATAACGTACATATATTTTTCGAAAATTCGAAAATACATTGGTACGTGTCGGGATTTGAACCTCAGCCCTCCCGATAGGAAGGCGACAGTCCACACCACTGAGCCACCGACGCTCTATGATCTTGCGTCAATATTCTTTATTGCACAACAAGAATTAAAAAATCATTAACAGAAACAAAAAAACCCGGAAAGTTGTTCAAATTTTCCAATATCTAAAGTGAAATTAGATACTAAAATAAGGCTATTTCGAACGTATTTGAAACAAAGAAAACATTTATTAATTTTATGCATCGCAACACAATCACTATTTAGACATGTCATATATATCTCCTTCGAAATATAGGTACAAAGTATTTCAAAATGCCAATATAACTAATCATATTCCTTAAAACCCTACACCGTATTTCTTATCCACGATATTTCATTTACAATTTCCCTTGCATATACGGCTTTAAATATTTTTGAAAGGAGGAGTCCACAGGTTCTTGGTTCAAGGGGCATTTGAGGGCATCCTCCATGAGGCGCTCGTACACACGCCCATCGGAAGATCCTATTGTAGACTGCAAAAGCTGGAAACAAAACACGTGATTCAAGTTCAAATACAAACCACACAAACTAAAGACCCGTGTACACTCTTCATTATTTTCACTACACACAATTTAATTTTTAATTACGTATTCTTCCTTTCGTAAGAGCGTCGATAGTTCATTGGTTGCCAATATGGAGTACACAGGTTCAAATCCCACCACGTACCTATATCTATGTCTTTTCAGATTTTCGAAATTATATTACGATGAGCGTCGCTCTTACGGTGAAGGAAAAACGCACACCTGCGAAGAAATTCAGAGGATGTGCGTAAAGTCGGCCAATTAGCACTGGGCCCGCGTGGATGACTAAGGCCTATATATCATTTACGGGTAGGCTCGTGCCTCTCGGTGGGGATGTTAAATGAGGTGCTCTAATAATTCTTATCTTATTGAATACTGTTTGAAATCTTGTGCTTGCCTCAACGAAGGTGGATATAAATATATTCTCTCTTCTTGACATAAAAAAACGCAGTGATATGAACAAACAAATCTGATAATTCTTACAAAAGTTACGGACATCCTGTGCCTAAAACCATTTGATGATGCTTACCTCGTCTCTTATATCGAAAGCTTCGACCAGACCTATAGCGTTAGGCCTCAAACTCACTAGCAGTTCCTCGTACCAGGCTTGTAGGTCATCTGCTTCTCTCTCTGATACCTGGGTGTACTAATAAAAGAAGAGTTTATGCAAAGGCTAGTATTAATAATAATGCTTAGAGCATGCTTAGAACTTATTAATTCTTAGAGAATAGGGTAAGACAAGGCCGTTTAACCCAATGAGGATAAAAACTACTCAAATAAATGGGTACTTCCACATTCAACCACAATTTTTCTACCGGTGAGTAATTTTTCCACATTCTCCCGATTTCTATTCCATATTCGACCAGCGAGTATTTTATTCGATATTCAACCGGCAGTTTATTCCAATTTTAACCAGTGAGAAAAATAGTACATAGCTACATTTTGGTACCTGGACATTATGGTGACTGAATTGTCTTTTACCAGGACTTTCAAGTATTGTTTTTGGAAATATACGTTCAAAACACTTACTTTTAAAAGATCAGCTAGATACTCTAAAGCCCAGTGGACTGCATATAGCTCAAGTAATTGTTGCAATACTATTCTTAATGACGGAGTGGCGGTTTTCTTCATCGACGTTACCCCGTCGTGGAAGTACGTGAGTAGTACGACGCGACAGTGCGCCTGGGTTGAATATTAAATTATCTTAAAATGGCAAACATACAAGACCAAAAATAAATAACTGAATCCTATAGGTATATCAATACAGACATAAAATCTTTGAGCAATATTCAGATTTTAAAAAGTGCGAAAAATCTTCCGAGTTGAAAAAGGTTACTACGATATGCGGATTTATTTTGAAAACTATTTCCTTCCAACTGGCAACAGTGTGACTTTGTAAATGCTTTTGATTATTTTATGACTGCTTAGCTAAATAATTAATGACTGATTATGGGAATGAAAATGTATAATGTAATGTGATTTTACTTCAGGGTGAATCATGGTAGTATTCGTTTTCAAGTAAGACGTCTTTAATACAAGAGTATTACGAACTTTTAAATGTTTTTATTTGAAATGACATGGAAAAAGATAACAATGGATTTTACCGTAGCTGCAGCAACCAATTGCACTGATGTTAAGTTCCACGCATCTTCTAAAGACATTCCAGAAGATACTCTGTTCTCCATTACGCTTACCGATGTCGATATCTTTCTGTAAGCGCAAAAAATACTATATATCTAAGCACTTTACTTGGTGGTTGACTCGATACTGAGTCAACCACCATATCGTCCCATGAAATAAGAGTGCTATCCACTTTTGTGTTTCGGGATGAGGGCACTGTAGCTAGTGAAATTACCGGGTATAAGAGACCTAACATCTGTTGTCTCGTATAACAGGCGCAGTGCTGCACTGATGAAGGATATTAACTATTTATCTGTTGTTGGTTTCCATCAATGCCGCTCTACCATGGTCGTATTACTTACCATCCGGTGAGCGTCCTAGCCACAGTTTTCCCAATACAGGAGGATGGGGCAAGCCGCGTTTTTAAGTGCGACAAATGTAAGCTCAACGAGCATACACTGGCTGCCAGTTTACGCTCTGTGAGACGAGTCAAGACGCACGAATATTAGAAGAAATTACCGTTTTTTCCCAAAATGCCATCCTGTGCAATTGTAACATGCCATCATCGCAATGAATCAGTAAATTTACCAAGAAATATAATAACTTTTCACAGATAAGAACCGAAAAGAAATTGCGACACTGGGACTGCCTATAAACTTGGCGGCTTGTCCAGTCTAATTGTATATTCGGATGTCTGTGGTCCTAGCCGTCCTGTTCACTTCGTAATATAAAAAAACCAACTGCATTCCCGAGTTAGTAGAAAATTCGATGCCTTGGAACATATGTATCAGTCCACTGCTATTGCATAGGCTAGACGCTCGAGCATTTATCGTGGAGTGACAGAACATGTATTGTATTGTTTGCAGGGACAGTCAATGACCATCTATGGTCTATAAACTGTTATGCTGATCCAAGGCGTGTTGGCAGATCCTCAAAGCTTCAATTGAATGTATAGTTGTGGTTCAACAAGAAAATCACATGCATGTGCTGGTGATGTTCGTGTAATGAACGAAAACTAAGGATTTAGCTTAGTCAATGAGTTATTAGATAATATTTTACAATGTATGATTGACGATCCATTTGGTGTAAGGGTTGGGACATCGGGTACAACAAGGGTTCCGGGTTCATGCCCGAGCAGTACAAACATTGTGAGCATGAATATATCTGCTGCATTGGTCTGGTTGTGTCTATCTATAAAATACGTATGTTTATGAACAAAAAAAAGTTATCTGTAGTTTATATCTGTAATTTAGTACACATACTATATCAGATATAAGCTAGATTGCGCTGTGTCAATATAAGTGGATATTTGGACAATATCATTCAGATGATGCTATAATTGGATCCATAATTAATTTACCAACATGAGATAAAAAATACCTACTAACAATTTTTCTCTAGAAATGTAAGACATACCTGCCCGCCACAACTTGGAATGTTCTTAATATACATTTCACAGATCTTTCCCATTTAACCACACGATCTTCATTTCGAGCAATTTTCAGGTATTCCACTGTCCGTGGTAATTTATGATTATCAAATTCTTTGCCATGTTTTTACTAGAAATCTGTAAAATGAAATACTGAATGAATTACCTGCGTAAGTAATGACTTGAATGAATGACTTTATTGAAAAACCTGTGGATGCATTGACTGGAATGAATAACCAAAGTGAATGATACGAGTGAACGATTTCATTCGATATAGAATGAATAATATAATGCTGTACAAAACACAATGTTTTTGTTACTACTGAGTTTCTTGCTGGATTCTTCTCAGTAGATAACGACAGTCCGACCCAGTGGTAACTACGTTTGACATTCATAAGTGTTGTCTATGGATAAATTTAATAAATACATTTTTTATTTTAATAATCTAGACATGAGGGAACGATCTCATTCAATAATCTGGTCGAAATACCGGAGTTTTTACCCAACCTGGCCGTCTGCAGCAACAGCACATTGTTCTCCCCTTCGTAAGTGCAAGCTGCAGCGATCTGTCCGTACAGCTCGGGTAGGCACGATGACGTCATATATCCATAGCCGCCGCACGCGAGTCGACATCGTTCAGCAAGATAAGCGCTGTCTGACGTCACTACTGCTTTGACGCAACAAGCTAAGGCGTGCAACTAGAAAATTGAGCATATTTTTTACAAATAGACAAACTATGAAGTCGAGTCGAGAAGTCGGTGGTTCAATGGTGTGGACTGTTGCCTTCCGACCGGGAGGGCACAGGTGCAAATCCCGCCACGTACCAATGTGTTTTCGAGTTTTCAAAATTATATGTACGTTATCCGATGCTCTTACGGTGAAAGAAAACATCGTGAGGAAACCTTCATGCACGCCTGCGAAGAGATTCAAAGGTTGTGTGTGAAGTCGTCCAATCCGCACTGGGCCCGCGTGGACAACTATGACCTAATCACCCTATACGAGTAGGCTCGTGCCCCTCGGTGGGGACGTTTAATGAGCTGATGATGCACTGGGCCAGATGAGATGCCACTTTATGGGTAGGCTTGTGTCACTTGGTGGGGACAAGCGAGTATAGTGAGATGAGATGAGATGATAGATAATATACGTACTTATTTTGCAAATACATACATATTATACGAAGAAACACCAATAAGTATGTGTACGGCTCAGGGCCGATTTCTCTACCATTACATCACATGGCACGTATAAATGATATCTTATGATGATAAGGGGTCGATACTGAAACGGCTGGCGCGTTTGTTCGATTCATTTGGTTCCTAAATGTAATGATAATTGATAATAAATTGCGCTATGTTTTTTTTAATATAGATAAATTATAGATATAATTTGTATCTATCTATAATCGTCTTCGTGGGTGCAATCTTTTAGCAAATTTGATTTATCGTTTTATAGATAAAATAAACTTATACATAAACAACTTATCATTTTTCCCAACTCTATTGTGCTATGGTTTCCTGTCGTCAAATTAATATTGTAGGTATAAAGTAAAATGATAAAATGACTAGGCAGAAGTTTCGGTACTAAGTCGTCTAAGTAGGTACCACCGCAATGCCAGATAGCGTCCTATAAAATAAAAGTGTATTGCACTTCTGTGTCTCGGAATGAAGGCACTGTAGTTAATAAAATTACCGGGTATAAGAAACCTAACATCTGTTATCTCGGGTGGTGGGCGTAGTACGGCATTGATGGAGAATAATAACTATCAAATACATGAATAAATCAGTTATTGGTCTCCTTCAATGCCGCTCTGTCATGGTCAGACGTATCACTTACCATCAGCTGAGCGTCCTTACCGTCCTGTAGACTTAGTTACATAAAAACACTATGATACAAAAAAACATAAGCTTGGCAAGAAACTCTTTTACTCGTTTCAAATAAGTACCTATGTTTACTCCAATATAGTACAACAACAAAGTCCATGCTGAGTAAAGCTTAGAAATAAAGCCAAAAGCGTAGGAAATCTACTCATATTCGTCGTTCACGTCGGTAAACCGCAATCGATTAAAACAGTTTTTGATATAATATTATATGCTTTATACAAATAAGGCAAAGTACTGTTTTAAGAGATAGCGGTAGGCCCAACTTGAGCCCTAAATTATACTGCAGTAACTAAAAGGAAATATGTTAGGAGGGAGGCAAAATGCTAAAGGCATCCTAGGCCTTATTGTTTATACGGGTATTATCTCCCTATTACTATCTGTCTTCAACATATCATTGCTGGACAAAGGTTTCCCCAATTTTGCGCCAGGTTTTCCGCTTTTCTCATCCAGCCTTTACCAACGACCTTCGCAAATCATCGGTACATCGGGCAGGGGGCGTCCTACGCTACGCTTGCCAAGACGCCATCGGTTCTGTGACGTACATGACCAGCCCACTATGTACCACTTAAACTTCAATAAAAGTTACTGACATAGCCCGTCGATCCGGCGGGCTATGTCAGTAACTTTAGTTGTCTTACGTATGAAATCATTTCTGATCTTATCCTCAAGAGCGACCTATTACTATGTGGGAAAATATTTCCTTGACATTAGGCTGATGATGATTGTCAAAAGCTTATTGCCTGAAGCAAAGTTATCAGGCGCAATATTCTGAGGGTGCAAGGTAGGAAATTCCTATGTTTAATATAATTGTAGAGCGTCCATAGCACAAGAAATTCGCATTTCGCACCTAGCATAATTATCGCTTTAAAAATAATTATAATGTATGATAACGTGTTATTACGTTAATCAGTTATGAAAACTAATACGATTATGTACTTTATCAGATAAAACTACAAAAAATTCTAATGTTTTTGTATTATTATTTTTATTGTTATGAAACGAAACAAAAAAAAGAATCTTTCTTAGAATGCAGGAACCTTTCCAAAATTTAATAATTTCGAAACTAGTTTTCAATTTATTTTAAAAACTATAAGTTAAGGTCTGTTCGCGCATTTCACCAATACACGATTTGGTAGGCCAAGCTGAAGGTCTTGAACTGGAAGAAAAACTAATTCCAAAACAATTGAGCTACTAGAATTCAAAATGAATGAATAAATTATTAACTAATTGATGTACTATGAAATCAATTATAACTTACCTCTGGCAATCGATCCAATATTCCTCTAGCAACCTGGTTATTGACTTCCTCAAATGTATCCCAGTGTTTGTTGGACACAATCCTGAAGGCAAAGCACGTAGCAACAGTAGTCAATAGGGTACGTTGTTGGGTAGCATAGTCCAGTATTTGAAGTTCGGGACCGCTGTCAAATTTCATCATCATCAGCTCATTAAACGTCCCCACCGAGGGGCACGAGCCTCCCCGTTTTAGGGTGATTAGACCTTAGTCGTCCACGCAGGCCCAGTGCGGGTTGAACGACTTTACGCACAACCTTTGAATCTCTTCGCAGGCGTGCGCAGGTTTCCTCACGATTTTTTCCTTCACGGTAAGAGCGTCGGACAACTTACATATATTTTTCGAAAATTCAAAAACACATTGGTACGTGGCGGGATTTGAACCTCAGGCCTGCCGGTAGGAGGGCAACAGTCAACACCATCGAGCCACCGACGCTGTAAAATTGATTGGTAGCTCTGGCGCAATATATTTTGTAACGTCATAGGAAAGAGCAATACATCCCCAACACAAGTATTATATTACCAACTGGGGAGCCTTTATACATATAATCAATTTTAATATTGAGCAATAAAGACTATTTTATTTTACTTGAAGTACCCACTCTGCAGTGACCGGGGTTTGTCGACGAACCGCGGAATATCTCGTGGCTATGGTGGCCGCCTTACTAAGGTAGTTCACCATGTCGTACACGATCACTACACGCACAAATAGCATTGTGGCGTAAATCAGTTTGCTGTTACCCGCCTTAACGTATGTGCCGTCCTGTAACATAGAATAAACATTATTTTCTAGAATAAAAATATTATATTAGTTTTTATGTTTCAGAAAATGTAGATTCCGAGACTTCAGGTTCCCAGGCAGTCACCAATCCAAGAGCGACCGCTCCCGACGTTACTTAACTTCGGTTATCGTATGGACATTGGAAAACAAAGATTTTTCTCTCAAGTCATCGGTCGGGCCCAATTCGGGCTAAAGGGCGTCCTGCGCTACACTTGTCAGGACGCGATTTCAGAACAATCTGCCCTAACGACATCAGTTCTGCGACATACGTGACCAGCGCACTGCCACTTCAACTTGCTAATTCGACGGGCTATGTCAGTAACTTTAGTTCTCTAACGTATATCATCATTTCTAATTATATCCCAAAGGAGACTCCGAGCATAGTCCGCTCCATAGCCCGTTGAGTGCCTTTGAACTTGTGAACCAATCCCCCAACCAGTGTCCATTGCTGTTAGGTTTGTGTTCGGGAGAAACGTTAATCAAACAGCGTAGCTAGCAACACACTAATATAATATCTGTAAGACGGTGGGAACGCAGCCGCGCACCAAAACTTATAAATACTCACTTTTACATATATAACAGTCCCTCCCCTCATATTTAAACACTAAAAAAATGGTCTATAATCAACCCGAGCCAGGTTACGCCTAGATCTTGTATTTACATGATTACCGCCCGGCTCTGGTTCAGTATCCCCACTCCGACTCTCAAGGCTCGTAGTTAACGAGGATGTCGATGTCGACGTAACGTCGTCCGATACTACGGTTGTATCGACCCTAGGTGCGGAAACGCAGACAATCTCGTCACCTGGCTTCCACGAATAACTTGGAGTTGCACATGAATCAACGTTGCGTAGCCGAATCTGATCTATGTGTCTTTTGCAGTCCATCTTAAAATTTGGTACGTGTATTATGTACATTACTGCACCTAGACGCCGTTTAATAATACCTTCTACCCAATAATATTTTTGATTCGCACTATATTGTTTAATCCACACTATTTCATTATTCTTAAGCACAGGTCTAGGGGTTCCTTTGTAATATTTAGCCTGTGAGCACTGATTATGTTCTACGGTTTGAGCGAGCTTCGGGGATGATGGCGAGATAAACTTTGGATTCACTAAATCTAGTCTAGAACGCAAAGATCGTCCAAAAACTAATTCGGCAGGTGACTTGCCTGTCGAGCTATTTTTAAAATTCCGATAGTCAAAAAGGAACTTTGCTATTTTATCTTTAGGTATGTTATTACTAGTCGTTGATAACAAAATAGCCTTCAGTCCGTTTTTTACTATTTTAACAAAGCTCTCGGCTTGTCCGTTACTAGAAGGATGGTAAATGGGTGAAAAAAGTTGTTGGATACCATTAAGTCCAAAAAAATGTGCAAATTCCTGTGACGTGAATGATGTGCCATTGTCACTAACCAATGTACTCGGTATCCCAAAACTGGACATAAAGTCCACTAGTTTTTCTATAACCGCTTTGGAACCGTACGAAATGTGCATACAATAACATTCTAGCCATTTTGAAAACGCGTCAACAATGATTGAATACATTTGATTATTGAAAGGGCCTAAAAAATCCAAATGTATTCTATGAAAAGCGGCAGGCGGGTGCGGCCAACACGCGAGAGGGGCGCGGGGCGGCGCGGGCCGGAGCTGCGCGCACACGCCGCATGCCGCCGCTCGACGTCCTCCAGGCGCCGGTCTATACCCGGGAACCACAAGCGCTTGCAAGCCTCCGCTTTCATCTTAACTACACCGAAATGCGAGCTGTGTAAATCCTTACATATTAATTCTCTCAAGCTATTCGGAATAACTATCTTATGGCCACGCATTAAACATCCATTTTCGATTGATAAGTCCAATCGACAGCAAAAATATGGTTTTAAATTTACATCCTTAACAGAACGTGGCCAACCATTTGTGATGTAATACTTAACTTTACTCATCAACGGATCTGTTTCATTGCGTACGCGCTCAACGGTTACAGGTAGACTACCTTCTACGACAAAGTTTATATATGCGGTGCGATCCTCGATCTCGATTTCCCCCCGCGTCTCCCCGCTAACGGTATTGCTGTCCGTCACGTCACGCAATGAGCGAGAAACGTAGTCCGCGTTGTTATCAGTGCTACGAACAAATTCGATGACGTAGTTGTATGCCGAGAGAAATATTGCGTAACGCTGTAACCGGTTTGCTGAAACTTGTGGAATAGCGCGATTAGGACCAAATATACTCAATAAAGGCTTATTATGGTCGGTTCTTAGGACGAATGGATTGCTTCTACCATACAAATATTGATGAAATCGTTTGACCCCGAAAATTATAGACGTAGGTTCTTTTTGAATCTGCGAGTATTTTTTCTCAGCTGATAATAAAGTCCTTGAAGCGTACGAAATAGGCCGTTCAATGCCATCACCGAACACTTGTGACAAGACAGCGCCTAGGACCGTGGGTGATGCGTCCACTATTAAAATTAGTTTTGCTTCTAAATTAAAATGCGTCGAAACTTGATCCGATGTCAGAATACTTTTTATGGTAACAAAAGCCTTTTGATGTTCTGGAGCCTAATCCCACTTTGCATTTTTTTGTATTAGGCCGTACAATGGTTTTAATAATGATGAAGCATTTGGAATAAAATTACGATAGTAATTTATAAGACCTAAAATGACTGTAATTGTGACACGTTAAGTGGGTTTGGCGCTTCCACTATAGCTTTGACCTTTTCCGGCGACTTCCTGATTCCATTTTTGACAATTATAGGTATGGCGTAAATAGTGAATTTCATCTTTAAAAAAATCGCACTTGCTTTCATGTAATGTCAACCCAGCCGATTCTAGCCTTTTTAATACTGCAATAAGCCTAGACTTGTGTTCCAATTCCGTGTTCCCCGTAACACAGATGTCATCTAAATAACAGACGACGCCGTCGATGCCCGCCAGCACTTATTCCATATTTTTTTTGGAAAATAGCTGGTGCACTAGCCAACCCGAACACTAAACGCGTATATTTGAAAAGGCCACGGTGTGTGTTTATGCAGGTAAGGTTTTGTGCGGCCTCTGTTAAAGCACACTGATTATAAGCCATGGAAAGATCTAATTTTGAAAACCGCTGCCCCCCATGTAGCTTAGCGAATAATTCCTGCACCGTGGGTAATGGATACTTATCAATTACCAGTAACTTATCGATAGTCACCGAGTAGTCTGCACATAACCTTACCCCACCATCTTTTTTTAAAACCGGTACGATAGGTGACGCGTAATCGGAGTGTTCCACCGGTCTAACACCCCTAACTCCAACAGGCAATCGATTTTGCTTCTTAAAGCGAATGCTACAGGCCGGGCTTTGAAAAATACTGGTCTCGAGTCTGGCTTTAAATGCAGGTCTACCTTAAATTTATTAAAGCACCTTAACTTTCCCGAAAATAACCTGGGAAACGGCTTTAGTAAATCATTCGGAAGATAACCTTTTGAAAGCGAACAAAAATAATTTGTAGCTGGAGCCAACTCCAGATTAAACGCGCGAATAAAATCCCGGCCGAGCAGCGGCGGGCCACCGCCGGCCACCACGAACAGGTCCAGCGACCGCGCCCTGCCCTCGTACCGTACGCATACCCGCACGTAACCAGCCAGCGGTTGGACTCAGACAATGGCACATTACTGAAATACGCATCATATGTATTTTTTTTGAATTACGCTAACGGCCGATCCACTATCAATTTCAAACCCTATAAATAGCTCATTAACTTGAACTCGCTAAGTCATCGGTTTACCACTCGGACAGCGAATATTACAAAGATAAGACGACTCACCATCATCATCTAACTTATATATCTCTCTCTCTCTCTTCAACCTATCGCAGTCCACTGCTGGACATAGGTCTCCCCCATTTTGCGCCAGATATCCCGGTCCTCCGCTTTTCTCATCCAGCTCCCACCAGCGACCTTCCGCAAGTCGTCGGTCCATCGGGCCGGAGGGCGTCCTACGCTACGCTTGCCAAGATGCGGTCTCCACTCCAGAACTCGTCTGCTCCAACGGCCGTCGGTTCTACGACATACGTGACCAGCCCACTGCCACTTCAACTTGCTGATTGTTATCTAACTTGTACGTTGCCTCCGAAAATGCGCTCAGCAAAATGGCTCTTCGCTTAATCCTGCATTTGTCCAGTGGATCGCTTAAATCATTCGCAATAAACCACTGCGACAACCGCATTTTATAACTTTCCCATTCTTGGGATGAATGGTCAAATGAGGTTAAAAATCCAAATGACACTGCCGAAGACATTTTATTTCGCGTGAATAAAGACTCGTCGCCAATTGTTAGGTTTGTGTTCGGGAGAAACGTTAATCAAACAGCGTAGCTAGAAACACACTAATTTAATATCTGTAAGCCGGTGGTGACGCAGTCGCGCACCAAAACTTATAAATACCCACTTTTACGTATATAACAATTGCTAAAAAACTTTTGTCTTTGTGTTAGTTTTGCGGAATAATTGTCGTCTTTACGTGACGTAACTTTACTTACCTCCAAAACCTGAGCATGTTTCATGAGCATATGTAGCCTGGGTATCCGTACATGGTCGAAGCTTAGGAACCCATTGTTAACGGACTGCAAGCTCATCTTGGACCCAACGTCTCCCAACTAAAAATCATCAGCATTCATTATTTCATCCACAAGATGTTCACAGCTGAACGTGGTACAGAGCCGAAGCTCCGATGATTTTAAAATGCGCTTATTGGATCATAATTGTGTATCAATAGTAAAATTTGCCTCTGATCCGATCTTTTTTATAGAATTTTAATTGATAACTCACCTTAAAAATTTAATAAGACACGTTTAGATAAACATTAGCTGTGAAAACTCGAAGGCGTCAGTAACAATCGATTTTCTATTGATTCTGGAATCCTGGCGTTCAAAGGGTAAAAAATCTCATCGAGGTCACAAAAAAATTGCAATTACATCCAAATCTTTCCTTCCCAACACGACACAAATTTACATGTACATGAACATACATACAAAAATTGGCCAAGCGCGAGTGGGAATCGCCCGTGGAGGGTTCCGGATCAGCAAGTGACATAAAATAATGTAATTTTTATTTCCTTAAGCACCAACTACAGCTTTAATATGAAAAATAGTGGTTCACCGTTTTTGACGAATAAAAAAAACTACTCACCAGAAATCGTTCAAACTAAATTTCGTTGTAAGATTTTATGGTAATGTACATCATAATTTTTTTTCGATTTTATAAACCCCATAGTTTAGAAATTAGTGGGGGGGAATGATATTAGAAACCTCGATATCATTTTTAAGCCCTACACATTGATAACCCACAGGGAGAGGTTTCATGAAAAAAAAATTTTAAAATTTCAGTGCAATGTATGGGGAACCCCAAAATATATTATTATTTATTAAGTTTCTTGTCAAAACCTAATAGCGGTTTACAGAATACATATACTCACAAACTTTGAATAGTGTAGTGCTTATAGTTTCGGAGAAAAAAGAGGTTGTATTATTCGGACGGACGGACGGACAGACAGACTTGACGAATCTATAAGGGTTCCGTTTTTTGCCATTTGGCTACGGAACCCTAAAAACGAAATATGTACTTAGTTTTATTCATTCGTTTTTAAATAACCAATACGAACCATCCATTCTTTTTTAAATAAAAACTTATTATATAAACGACTGGCTTTATACCTTTATCCCTGGCATCGGTTGATGTGTTTCTTCGTCTCGGATTTGAACAAGGAAAGAATGGACGCCGTGGCAAACCTCTTTGGTATATAACTGAGCCACAACTATCGCGTAGTTTGCAGTTTGGCCCGCTGTGAAACATTTTAAGAATGTAGAGTATTGACAATTAATCTGGGCTGATAAAAGATTTCAGTGAAAAACTTATGACATGATGGAACACCGGGAGTAATGAAGTCTTAACTTGTTGTAGTATAGAATAATAATGACTACTAAATTAAAATGGTCAATGCTTATACTAATAATAATCTATGTGTGTGTCACACTACTCTTACAAAGTTTCAGGCTTCAGTCACAAACCCCTGATGGCTGTTTTAAATAGCTTAATATGTACTCATGATGAGAGTCTACCTGGTACTCGTGCAAACAGGTTCTCTTATGTTGTATAGATGTATTTATTGGTAAACTGGTATCAACCGTCATAGGCCTCATCATTTGTAACTTACCACCAGGCTATACTGAAGCTAAAAGTAGATAAACCTACTTTGAATTAAATATAGATACAGGTAGTATTTAAAATTCTGAAGTAGGTACCTACCGTCTCAACTGAAATAAGAATATTTATCCGGCATATGAAGCGCCCTAGGGACTTAATAAATGAGAGATTTTTTGAAGATTTATCCAGACAGCTCGAACTACGTGAGCCGTCATGCGCATGCACAAAAAACTGTTTTCATCGGATTTAACATATATATACAATATTGCGATAGTCGTAAGAAGTTGTTATATAAGTATATGTACCTACATGCGTATAAGTATTGTAAATTTTCCCTTAAGATAAATGTTTCAATCTTCGGCTATTTGTACCGACTTGTTTGTCCTGCCTTGTTAAAACAAATGATACTCAATATTATAGATTTACTCGTACTTACCCCCACCTGCCCACCACTTGTGTGCCGTAAGAGTAGGAGTGTTAATAACAAACTCTTTAGTATCCGGGTCGTAAGTAGCTGTGGTTTCCAGACCCCTAATAAAAGTGCCATGTCCTAACTCGGTCTGAAATTAATAAAAAATAATATTTAAAGTATAAAAAATAAATAAGTAGTTTTTTTTTTAAATTTTATGGATAAGCAAACGATTTACGAGCAATATGGTTATGCATGGACAATCGCTACTCCAAAGCAGCTACGAGTTCGTTACAACTTGCAAAAAGGAGAGCGGTGTGGGTTTGCACGAGCGTGCGCGCGTGCACGCGTGTGATTGTGGGTTGGTGGGTGTGTTTGGGTGTCTGTGTGTGTGTGCGTGTATGTTTGTGCGCGTGTGTGGATTATTTGATTTGAACCAAGTTGAACAATCATTAATTAGAATGATAAACTAACTAGACGCACAATCACGAGAACGTCAACAAGAAAAAATCCGAGCCCAATGACACATACCTATAATTATTGTTATATTTAGAACGTAAAATTATTCATTTAGATTTCTATCTTAACGCGTCATAAAAAGAGTACAAAATCAAAAGCAAGAGCACACTTCTATGTCATTATGACATGTAAGCGAGCAACGTGATTATGAATGAAAGTTCTGCCCAACTGACGCGATAAGACGCAATGTCTGCCCACATTTGTCACGGACACTTTTTGAGTGATATTTAAGTTCGTAGCCTTCCTTACTTGCGCATAACTACCGATGATTTCCCCACACCACGCGCGTGGTAGCCAATGAGATTGCTGCTCCTCGGTGCCCTGCGAGATAATGGCTGGCATGAACATGATATAGTGCAGCGCCATAGAGGTGCCGTCCCGCGTCGGCGACGAACCCAGCAGGCATTGGAGGACGTGCCTGTATTAGAAAATTTGTTCTGAAGCATTTTCAGTAAAACATGGCTTCCGATAGCAGAGATGAACATACCTACATGGGACCGACAGGAAGGCCCCATGTACGAAATAGAATTGCGTGAACAAAACATGATTATAACAGTCTTTTATTTAATTATGTAGATAGATACAATCAAACAATCCCTGGTGTAGTAGTTTTTAAACTAGCGATTTCTCATTTAGAATCGTCTTCACAGCCTTTCTCTTCATACTGCAGTCCACTGATAGACATTGGTCTCCTCGTTGCACCAAATATCCCGTTCCTGCGCTTTTCTCATCCAGCCTCTGCCAGTAACCTTAACTTTGACATCATCATTACCTCATCCAACGTCCCCACCGAGGGGCACGAGCCTACCCATATAGGGTGAATAGGCCTTAGTCGTCCACGCGGGCCCAGAGACCGGTTGGACGACTTCACGCACAACCTTTGACTTTCTTGGCAGACGTGCGCAGGTTTCACACATATAATTTCGAAAATTCGATAACACATTGGTACGTGGCGGGATTTAAACCTAAGCCTTTCCGGTAGGAGGGCAACAGTCCACACCATTGAGCCACCGACGCTCGATAACTATTAACATGATTTTATTAAAAACTGGCAAATTGCTGATTTGACCAATGAGGTAACTGTCTTCTTAAGCAAGAAATCATTTCGTCGCAGACAATTTTAAAATCACGCATAGTGACATATAGTACGTATGTTCTCATTAAATGGATTCAAATTCGCGTCCTCTTGATCAAACTCGTGTAGGATTTCTGCTAGGGGGCATCAAACTTTATCCGAACATTGGTTAAGTTATCGCAAAACCGAAATTTTTGCCGAGATTCCATTGCCAAAATGTTATTTGTAGGTACCTAATAATTATGCACCAATTGTCCTTAATAAATTCAGTGTTAACCGAGGTCAGAATATAAATGGAAATTAAAGTTCTCCAATTAAAGTTCCATTTACGTCACTAAATTACGTTACAAATATAATACTAATATTACATAGTAATATTTTTTTTTATTTTGATTAATATTTTATATATACGTTTTACGAGAGAGTCGGTTGATCATTGATGTGGACTGTTGCCTTCCGATCTGGAAGGATGCAGGTTCAAATCCCGCCACGTATCTGTGTTTTCAAGTTTTTGTAAATTATATGTTCGTTATCCGACGCTCTTACGGTGAAGGAAAACATCGTTGTGCGTGAAATCGGCCAATCTGCACTGGGCCCGCGTGGACGACTAAGGCTATAACCGCGTACGGGTAGACTCGTGCACCTCGGTGGGGACGTATAATGAGTTCATGATGATGATGAGATTCTGACATTAACAATCAAAACGCAGATCACGATCTAAAATTCCAAGTTATGAACGAATGCAATAAATCCAGATGAATTCCAGTGTAATACGAAATGACTGCCGGTGACTTCGAGTGGGTAGGGTTTACCTGTAGTAGTTATTTCGTAAGTCCCTCATATTGCATCTTCCGAACGTGACCAAAAACTATTACAGATTTCCTCATTGATTCCTCGATTTTCTTTGTACCCTAAATAGCATTCAGGGATACCCGTATAAAACGTTTTGTCGCTCACCATTACCCCTTCTGCAAAAGTGTTCAGTTATCATACTTATCATATATATAAAATATTGACAACCCATGTGGTGTAATGGACGGGACGTAGTCTTCTATATCAAGGGTTCAATCCCCGGTCATATCAAACAGCAATGTGCCTTTACATATCTGTATTTACAAAAAAAAACATAATATGTTTGCATAATATGTAAGTATTTACAAAAAAAAGGTTTTATCATTTCTTAAGTATCTATCCATATTACAGGTTGAATGTTTAGTTTGGGGTTAGATAGCGCTGTGTGAGTGTCTGAAGAATATTTATATTATCTAGTTAAACATCAGATATATAAAACACACCCTAAGTAATTATCTTAATACACAAAAAGTTGGGAAACCAGTTGAGGAGAGCACATGTATGGACTTCTAACCATAAGTTTCGAAGGAGACGTGCCAGTGGACAGTAGGCACCATACGAAGCCTTTCTGAGGCTCTGAGTATGGGTATTCTCTCAAGTTATAAGGGTGAGAGCCATCTGCGCTCGCCACTTGGCTGCGAAGCTGTAAAGTCCATCTGCAGCCAACAGCAACAGTTGTTAGTAAGAGAAAAATACGGAGAGAATAGATCGATGATTACTCAGTTATCGATCAAACAAGATGATTTTTTAATATTAGAATCTTTCATCGGATTTATAATATATATAAATTATTTACTACTATTTAGCAGTGGCCTTCCAAAGCAGGCATTTAACCCAATTAATGCAGAACTTCCAGTTGGTTTTGTAGGTATTATACTGCAGTTTATCATATTTAGTTCAACCTACCTCTGTACTCCTTTCAATTGTTTTTTCTTTTCCTCCATCATATAAATTTGTTAGTTCCTCGACGTCGAAAGTACATTTTGCTCTTTCGTTTTGTAGGTCTTCATTTATTCTTCCCATAATGACACCCAACGTAGGTATTAATGTATGTACAAAATCCACCGATAATGAATACAGCTCGCTGTAGACTGTTGAACTTTGATGATTGTAAGGTTGACTTGCATTATTATTATTTTAGGGCTGCCATCGTATTTATAACTATATCCATGACTTTAACCCAACCCAAATAGTAAGCCAAATATTAATCACTTTCAACCTGCTTAGGAATCGAACCCACTTCCGCTAGTATGTAGGTACACCAATTTCTGTCAGTGTTGCCACCTTAGCCCTTTCGGGGCTAGATCTAGCATTTTACTATATCTAGGTGAACTCCGTTTTTACTATTTAGCCCTTCACACTTTGTTATGTATTTTCTTGAAAATATAACCAGTTTGAAGTTTTCGCTACGCTAATAACTACTTTCTCGGTTTTTTATCACAAAACCAGGGTGCGTATAGCTAATACAATCACATTATAGCTCCATCTAACCCGAAATAGACCCATTTATTTCTCCAACAGCCCCATTCTAAAACTAAGCAACACTGATTTCAATTTCAATTCAATGACACTAATCCGTGGTCAAGCGAGTCAACTGAATACTTTTCGGATGATTAAAAAGATTTTTATAGATTTATTTGAATGAAACATTCTAATTTTTACTAAAATAAATAAAGATACAATGTTACATACATATGTACGACTCAATTTATATACTTAGTAATATTATACCTACGTGAATATAAGGTAGCTGGAACCAAATAGTAGATACAGACAATATACTTAGGGATGTAGTACTTACATAATGTAGATACATTAAAATAGTATCTAAGCACCTGATTAGCCGGGTTCCATATAAAACTGTATTAATTCAGTCGCTAATGTATTTTTTTCTTCAAGTATAGGATGTAGGTAGCCCTATAGCTACATAATATAAGGTGGTTAACCATACATACCTACCCGTAGGTATTACAACAAACAATTGTATATATTTATAAACAGTTAGGTTACATTATAACACAAATACTGAAAAAAGGTGAACCCCAACGTCATCTGTACGAGACCAAAATCAGGCTCTTAAAAATGTGTTGAAAACGATTAGTGGTTACTTATTTTTTTATGGTATTTTTAATTATTTTGTGCTGTGGCGTCTAGGGCACGGCAATACATTTTCACGTTACTCAGACTGTTCGCCGTTGTTGTTACGTAGCATTCATTCCTTCATGTATCTAAGAAATTTATCCAGACATCCAAGCTTCAAGCACAACCCATAGCGCAATACGAGGCACACTGTCAACGTCTTTTCGAGATCAATGAACAAAGAAATAATGCCTGATCTTGCTCTCTACTCAAGTAGCTGGCGAACTGAAAAGATTGCTTCACAGGTACCTCGTCCTGGCCTAAAACCGAACTGGGTTTCGGGTAGTACCTATAGATTCCGATAGAGATCGCAGGCAGTTAAGGAGAATACGCGAAAAGCGATATACCTTCTATAGGAGTTACAGTCCCTTTATTCATGTAGCTCTGGCTGTCTGGACAAATCTTCCAATTAGGATGAAATTTTGTTGGTCGTTAGGGCATTTTATGTGACGGCCAATCACCCTTATCTCAGAATTTGTGACACAACAGAACCTTAGATAATCGACCGAGAACGTGTCCAGACAGCTTGAAATCGCGCTTTTCGCCAGTCTCTCAATCTCGTGAACGGAAGTGATTTTGATAACTTTTGCATATCATACACACATCATCACATAAATTTGTGACAAGCATGGAGCTAAAAGTTTGGTGGTACGTACAGCGGTTTGGCAGAAAAATGCAAAAATCTGTGTCCAGCCAGCTTGATTTCACGTATAAAACTTCTGGCTGGCACCTCATGAATCTCAATAACGGGAGCGTTTTCGAATATGGTTTCTTTACTAAGATTTAGTGACGGAATTTGTGACGCTAATAACGTTTGATTTACGGCGTTACATAATGGTTTACGAGAAATCGATCAAAAACTGAATGTGCGTAAACTCCAAATTCAAGCTGGCTGGACACATGTATCTCCGCTACCTGACAGACATTGTGATTGCTTGGTATAATAATAAAATTTTCTTTTATTAGCAAGTGTTCGTGTTCGAAACGAACACCTTAATATTTTGCAATGGTTGTGTGACGTAGCACGCGCCGTAACTAGGCCACAGCCCTCGCTTTAATATAATTATTACAAATTTAGTGTACATTTCGCCGTCGGGACAAACGCGAGCGCTCATAAACATTCCATTTCATCCAACATTTAACATCAACATAAGAACACATTTGTGTTACTTTCAATACATTTTATAATATCATAACAAACTCTCTTTCATTCAACATTCACCCCCAAAGCTCAGGCCACTACAGATCAAAAATACTTTTATAGTACATACTCGTATATTCAGTATTCACCGACTTGATTTGCGTTTACAATGTTTCAGGTGGATTATCAAATGTTTAAAACACTACTATACCTCGTATGTAAGTATATATAAACGAATTTGATTTTATTTACAACAATCATTGTAAATATCTTCGAACATTAAATACTCTGGTACCGGTCCGGTCCTCGAGTGTGCGTTACCCTAGCAGGAAAGTATGTCCTAGAGTGATATGAGTGGTACCAATGTTTTGTGCTCTATTTACTATGTATGTGCGCCAAATATTATATATGTGCATCCAGCCGTTTTGGAATAAATCGAAAAAAACGGTTCCTGCTAGGGTAACGTTTTTCTAGCAGGAAAATTTTTAAAAAAACATCGGAGAGAAAAAATAATTAGTCCGTTAGAAAGCTTATGTGTGTGCATGAATGTGCGCCAAAAATTATATATGTGCGCCTTCAGGTTTTTGAAATATTCAACTTTTTAATCTTCCTGCTAGGGTAACGTTTTACAAAATCGCATATCTCGAAAACTATTGCATGTGCGTTTATGAAAAAAATTGCATAAATAGCTCTTACATGTGCCAATATGTGCCGGAATTTTGAACAAGAAAAATATCTTAGATTTTAAGTTATAGCGATTTTTTAAGAAATGAGAAAAAAAAATATAGCCTCTTTATAAAAAGGCCGATAAGCTCAAAAAATTGCATTTGATCCGTCTTGAGACGCAGATTATGTGCAGCAAGTTTCAATAGTGCACATTCATTAGTTGTTGAGTAATATGAGAAAAACTAAACAAAAAACCTATCATGTTTTTGACGTTCACATACAAGAAACTGGTTCAATCTAAGATGAGCGATTGTAAACCATGATTATGTGCATATTGTCAAGTAATAATGTGAAAATTTTCACCTTAAAATATTCCGTATTTAAAAAGATATAAACAAAAATCAAAAAAAATAAAATACGATCGATTATCCGACCAAATTAGAATGACTACTAAAAAGCGACGATTCGATATGTATCGATGGCCTTCTTAAATTTACACATCAACCTATTGACACATCTTGTGCTCAAGTACAGTAAAGTGATAAAGTGATTCCCATTCATTTTCGAAAACAATGTTTCCATATTTTATAAAATTTCATAAAAATGCATTGGGTAGTACAAAAGGAAATTATAAAGTATGTATTATATAATATAAACCAATTGGGGCTAGATAGCGCTGAGTGAGTGTCAGGTTATATTTATTTATTAAGTTCGTATTTTTCTTCTCACAGAAACTTCACACGGCTAGCACAATTATTTAGTACTTCTTTTTATCCTTTTTTTAGAGTTGACGTACAATACTATAAAACTCGTAGGATTTGAATAGATAAGCGTGACACCATAAATAATAGAAACTCTAAAAAGTGTGATGACACAAATGTCAAAGTTAAAATAACTGTCAATGGACTCTTTATCTCTGGTCGCACACGCCAGCTATGACGTCTTACGTATTGCTTGTAGAAAAAAGGACAGGTAATTACCTAAGGTATTAATTAGAGACTAATATATAAACAGTACTCCATCTTGAATAATGCGAACTTTTACTACAATTGGAAGTACAGCCCTTTTGTGGCTAGATCTAGCACTTTTTAGTACGGGTGAACTCCTTTTTTAACGATTTAGCTCTTTTTCGCTGTCTTGAAAATATTAACCAATGTATGAAGTTTTCGACATGCTAACAACTTTTTTACTATATCATCGGCCATGAAGACGTTTTTTAGACGCTCTAAAAAAACGGCTTCATGACATGATTATTTAAGCATTTGTAGAACGGAAAATCTATTGATGCTCAATCTAGCCCTTTTTAACTTCTCAAAACGCCCCATTTCTAAAACTAAGGTGGCAACACTGTGGAAGTGTTAACTTGTAGTTATATTCATACAGTTTTGATTGTGAACGACACGGTCGGTTATATTTTGTGTTATGAAGTTTTTTTGAAAGTGGTGATAGTGACTGCGATGATGGTAAGCATTTCATATTTCGTGTCATTTTATAATCCTTTTGACTTATTGCAAGCACTGTGGATATGCGTACCTACCGGTTGAGATGCAAGGGTCATGGGTTCAATTCTGGCAGTAGTACATAATTAAATTGATGATATTGTTGTCAGGTCTGGGTGTTTGTAGTACTCACGTTCTATCTGTTACTAAGGTACAACGAGAGAAAATATTTTAAAATATACTTAGATGAAACGCAGCTTCTAGTATTGGCACTCAATATGTGGATTAAATGCCCAGTCATGACTCATAACACTGGGGAAGCAGGTTGATGTTCACTGGTGACCATATTGTATATTTACTCATGGTCCCTTCCTACAAGCGAGAAGAGAGAGAGTAGGAGATGATAGTACTGGTGATAAATGTATTCGTTATTTGTGAGAATAGTTTGCAACAGAAACTAAATCCTTTTAACTTATGAAAGCGAATAAACAAACCATCAGCGTAGCTTTTAATCGAACCATTTTTTTTGTTAAAACAATAATTAGTGGTAAAGTGCCGTCCTTATATAATTTATGGGCAGAATTATTCTTACTAAATCCTTAATTGTGGCTTTGTTGTCGGTGTTCAGGCTTTTCAAATCATTCATCGCAAGTGACTTTAAGCAAAGCCCCTTTGGCTGCGAGGCCCCTACCGGTCCGAGGCCGCGAGCGAGAAATATTACAATGTATATAATTACTACTATATATTTTGTTATTTAATACTAAGTGTATTAATGTGATTTTAGGTTAATTTTTTTTCACTTAATCGGGTCTCCACAAACCAAAATTGTTTTTGCATACATTATACATTTATTATTATCAATTACTTTTTATACAGCAATTAAAAATAATAATGATACAAAGTTTATTTTGTCCGAAATGGAAACATAAATTATATTAGTAATATTTACATGAACCCAAATTTACCAAAAAACTTTCTAACGCGACTGTACGACAGCTACCAAGGTATTAAGCGTTCATTACCGAAGGCCATCGATACATATCGAACCGTCGCTTTTTAGTAGTCATTCTAATTTGGTCGGATAATCGATCGTATTTTATTTTTTTTGATTTTTGTTTATATCTTTTTAAATACGGAATATTTTAAGGTGAAAATTTTCACATTATTACTTGACAATATGCACATAATCATGGTTTACAATCGCTCATCTTAGATTGAACCAGTTTCTTGTATGTGAACGTCAAAAACATGATAGGTTTTTTGTTTAGTTTTTCTCATATTACTCAACAACTAATGAATGTGCACTATTGAAACTTGCTGCACATAATCTGCGTCTCAAGACGGATCAAATGCAATTTTTTTGAGCTTATCGGCCTTTTTATAAAGAGGCTATATTTTTTTTTCTCATTTCTTAAAAAATCGCTATAACTTAAAATCTAAGATATTTTTCTTGTTCAAAATTCCGGCACATATTGGCACATGTAAGAGCTATTTATGCAATTTTTTTCATAAACGCACATGCAATAGTTTTCGAGATATGCGATTTTGTAAAACGTTACCCTAGCAGGAAGATTAAAAAGTTGAATATTTCAAAAACCTGAAGGCGCACATATATAATTTTGGCGCACATTCATGCACACACATAAGCTTTCTAACGGACTAATTATTTTTTCTCCGATGTTTTTTTTAAAAATTTTCTGCTAGAAACGTTACCCTAGCAGGAACCGTTTTTTTCGATTATTCCAAAACGGCTGGATGCACATATATAATATTTGGCGCAATACATAGTAAATAGAGCACAAAACATTGGTACCACTCATATCACTCTAGGACATACTTTCCTGCTAGGGTAACGCACACGGTCCTCGACTATACAAACCATGAAAAATACCGACTTAAAAGAGTAGATCAATCAATAAGACAGATTTTCGCCCATCACAGAAAACACCTTGTAATAATATACTAAGTCCCACATGAAACCATAAATATTGGTAACCCATTGTAATGTTTGTAAGGAGAAAATTAAATGATCGATTTCTTTGAAACTACTGAAAGTTTCTGCGTCACAAATTCAGGTTATCATTTTCGTCTCCGTCACTAAAATTTGAGCGTATTTCGGAGGCCGTAGACCACCAGGTAGCGGAGATACATGTGTCCAGCCAGCTTGAATTTGGAGCTTCCGCACATTCAGTTTTTATCGATTTCTCGTAAACCATTATGTAACGCCGTAAATCAAACGTTATAAGCGTCAAAAATTCCGTCACTAAATCTTAGTAAAGGAACCATATTCGAAAACGCTCCCAGAAGTTTTATACGTAAAATCAAGCTGGCTGGACACAGATTTTTGCATTTTTCTTTTTGGCACTATCCCTCATTCCACGCCCCAGATATATGGATTACCCAAGAAATGCCCCAATTGCTAAAAGTTAACCTTATGCAATCATTTGTTTTATAAAATTTAGATAAATAAAAATAATATGCAGTTTTTAATTTTTTTTTATTTATATAAGGAATTGCATCACTTCTTGGCGGTGACGGCTGCTTCGTCCTCCCTCGCGAAGGTCTGTAGAAGCGCTTCCTTCTTAGCCGCGATACGTTCCTCTCGCCGCTTGCGTGCTTCCTTGACCTTGTTACGGCGAGCCTCCGCCTGGTCGCTGTAAATTTAATGTTCAATAAATAATATGAAAACGTAAATGTTGAAATATATTCACACATTAATGCATTACCGAGTATAAGTATAATACCAAACATCTGTGGTCTCGGGTGACGGGCGCAGTGCGGCATTGACGTAGAATAATAACTGTCTATCAGTTGTTGGTCTCCTTCAATGCCGCTCTGTCTTGGTCAGGCGTATCACTTACCATCAGGTGAGCGTCGTGATCGCCCAGTACACTCATAACAAAAAAAAACATCGCCCAATTTAAGCAGAGCTTGTATTATGGGTACTAAACAACAGATAACAATACTTGTACAATTATTTTTCAATATACAATATAGAAACACCCATGTGATCACACACACAAATTGTCCACCAGGAATCCATCTGGAACCCTTGGTGTAGTACACCAAACAGGTCATCAAACAATAATAAAATTGATTCATACTTTAATTCCTGTGCACTCAAAAAGGTCTGAAGAATTTATACTTATACAAATTTTTTTTTTATCAGCGCTAATGTTAAATCTGTATATAAATTGCTATTGACCCGGGACATCATTTCCTTGACCCATTTAATGTGATAGGCCCTGCATAAGATTTCCATCAAGAATAATTATTTCATTGCTTGCTTTTTTTATGAAAAAAGTAAACTTCAAATTGCTAGTCAACCTATCGCCTATACACATAATTCCAAATGTTAAAGGTCATAACATTAGGAATAATATAATACCATAATAGAAAATTGTTCATGGGGTCAGCTATCCCTAGCAAGTGTTTAGGTGCCTATAATCTAGAACAGAGCTATAAGCCTAGGTAGGTACCACCGCAGTGCCAGATATTGTGCTATGCACTTTTGTGTTTCAGGATGAGGGCACTGTAGCTAGTGTAATTACTGGGTATAAGGCACCAGACATTTTTCTCGGGTGACGGGAGCAGTGCGGCATTGATAGAGATTGATAACTGTTTATCAGTTTTTGGTGGCCATCTTGCCATCAGGTGAGTGTCCTGACCACCCTGTTCACTTTGTAACATAAAAAAAATGTGAATTCAAAATGGACATACCTGAGCATCTTAGTCCTAGCCTTCTCAGCCTTCTTCCTGTGGATGTACTCCATGAGCACACGCTTGTTCTTGAACACATTACCCTTCGCCTTCATGTACAGAGCGTGGTAGAGATGCCTGTCAATCTTCTTCGCTGTTCTGTATTTCAGGAGCAGTTTACGGAGAACCCTTTGCCTTTGCACCCAAAGTTCCTGTAAAGATAACAATGTATTTTTACAAATTCAGAAGTAAATAACTTTTTAACATCATTTTAACTTGATCTTAGTTTATTCATATTCATTTACTATACATGTTGATTAACAATGGTATTATGATATTAGTACAGGTTTCTCAACATGACCCTGTCACGGTATTGCAACATTTGTTAGGTATTTAAAACTAAGGCTACAGTTTCAGAGTGCCGTATATGTTCAACATTAAATATAATTATATTAATTAGACATTATAGTATAAGTGTTTATATAAATAATTTCTATTGAGTAAATGAAAACACATGTCAGCAGCATAAAAGCATAAGTTTTAATCCTGCCTATTTTTATGCACTGCTTGGCCAACTTCTTGGGAATCTCAAAACTTTCATTGACACTTATACTCATCTTCCCAAATTGTGAGTATCAGCATCATCCTTTCGCATAAAATGATATAAGTAAAGTTTCCATTTAAATTTCCTCACTTTCTGGCATTAAATGGGGAAGACTTATGATTAGCGGTAGACTGCAATAGGTTGAGGAGAGAGTATCTGTCATTAAAGCCAAAAGGGATGTTGAGTGACAAGACTAAGCAGCATCAAAATACAATAGTAGTGTTTCAATATTAACTGACACACATTTAATACTGTTTGCAATTCAAAATATAAACAATTCAATATGCAGATAAGTCATAATGTTAGTTTAAGGATAATAAAATGTTATACATTTCATAATGAGTATATTAGATATATTTTCTGAGCCCCATCAACATTGCAATGACACATCAATAACCACTTTGTGTTTAAAGGAACAGACTAAAAGATACTTAATAATAACACATTTTAAGAATCTGTTTACAAAATACAATTACCAAGTACCCACATATTTTAAGATTGAAAACATCATTTCACAATAACTTAAAAACAAAGAAAGTTTTCACAACAGTTTGAAGATTTCTTGAAAAAAAGACAGTTAAAGATTGGTGATAGCGACAGTTAACCCATGCTTATCTTTGACAGTCTTTTGGAACAAATATTTTAATATATTGTATTTGGAAATAATTTAAATTACCTTTTGTGGCATACGGGCATTGGCTGTACCTCTCCTCTTACCAAAGCCACAGTGACGACCCTTTCTGCGGGCCTCTGTGTTCTTGCGGACACGAGCACGTGAGTGCACGGCTACAGGTTTCTTGATCACCAGACCATCCTTGATCATTTTACGGATATTCTGTCCTGAAATTAAAATATACAATTGCTGGTAATGTATTGTAAATATATACAAAATATTGATATTTTAAATCATTTTTAATTAGTATCTCTAGATAGAAGCATTGTATTGTATCCACTCTGTAAATTATAGATTAAGATTCTTTACAATAAAAATACAACACAAAATTACAATGTTTTGTTGCAGAAATGGGTTAACCAAATAATTCACAGCAGGGAAACCAATCAGCAAATATTTGTCATTATATTGGTTTCGTCAAGACTAAAGTAACTTTTGTAAAACCTGTTGAATTCATTGGTCAGAGTATGTTCTTGAACCAATCAGAAAAATCGTGAGGTACACACATTTTGGTCCCAGCATTATTTTAATCCAATTCAAATGATGTCCACGTTATTGTCTTGTCACAAGGAACATTAGTCCTCTACAGATAGAGGTTTCCTAAAATATTCAAGTAGACGGGTCACTTGCATAGGTTATACTTACTGGAGTTGGTGTTGGCGATTTCATTGACTTCATTTGGATCTAACCACACTTTCTTTTTACCACATCTCATAACAGAGGCTGCAAGCCTCTTCTGAAGCTTTAAGGAACTGAAAAATAGTAAATATCGAATTAGACCACATGGCTAAGAGGATATTACAATTTTATAGTCAATGGTTTATGAAACCCTACATTATCAAAACCCATATTACACATGATTCTTTACATGTTTACTTAGTAATTGACACACTTTTAAATTTATTTATATAACAAAAACTTATTTTTCTAAAAGAAACTAACCTCATCTTGACACGGTGAGATCCGACGCATACAAGAAAGAAATATGGCCGCCGCTGTTTGGAGTTGCCAGTCTTTAATGGCTTCCTTTTAAACAGTGTAATGGCAATAAATTTAATAATAATTACGTTCGAAAGTGATGCTTAATCATACACGGTTTAGATAAAAAAAAATCAAGTTTATATAGCTATACCTTACAAATTCTGTAAGAGATAATAAAAAATATAATTATGTAGTTACTTACTCCCATGCTATCTTTAATGTTTAAAACATTGTGTTTCCACTTTCCAGAAACTAGGCAACAAGATTGTAAAATTAATTATAGTGTAAAATAATGGAGGATCAAGTCTTCATGAATAAATTCTATCATGCACCGGATAAATAATGACTTACTCATAGTTACGCAATATGATCTTAGACCGTACTCTATTGCAAAGAAACAAACGAATAAAAAAGTCTAGAGCTGTCACTGTCAAGGTGTCATTTTATCAAACATGTCAAATGTCACAATTCAGCTGTTTTTCTTTTTGATATTATTTTTGCTTCATAGCTAAGATTACAACAATACCAATGTTGCCTCATACACAAACTCATCTCTTTAATATTTTTTTTGATCAAATTAAGTGAAAGTTTTAATTGAAAACAACATCCTGTTCAACAAAAAATCTTTTCCTACACACGTAGTGTTTATTTTACTACGTAGGTTGCACACACGCCATAGTGTAAACTCGTTTTACTCGGTAAACATTAAACCAGTAGTTCATAGTTTCTACACTGACGTACAAGTTACGTAGGACCGACAGTTCATTAGCCCGTTAACTTTAGAAAGGACGTCTTGAAGTTATCATCATGCCTGCGCCAAACAAAGTTAATTCGGATTTACAAAGGGAGAGAGATAACTGTACCTTCAATATCACAGAATTAACAAATTTGATAGATGGAGGAGTTGACAAAACTGAAGAAAGAAAGAAAAGAGGTAAACGGCTTTGTAGATACCAATTACCTTCTTGACTTACTTTAATGTTGTGATTTGGACAATGTTTACACAACTTTACTAATCACATACAATTAAATTTACAAGCTGTGTATTAAGAAATTTGTTGTCAAATAGATATTAAGTAGATAACTTACTTTAAAAACCTGTTTACATATTGTAAGTGTTATCAGTTTACTGATTCATCTCCAAATATTTGACAAAGGGTCATTACTGTGTTTACATTCAATCACTGGTTGAAATGGTCTTATCATTATTTCTTTTATTAAATAATTTATCTGATGATCATGATTTTTTATTAGTATTCATTGTTAATATTTTATTAACTATTTCTGAGGAACCAAATTCATAATGCCATTTATATAATCTTATAAAATATCTGTCTTTCTGCCATAAAAAACACCTACTTATCTTTTTCTATGAAAATATATAAATATATTTTTTTTATTTTCTTGAATTGTTTGTTGATTAATTGCATTGTTGATTAAGTTAATTGCTGGCATTCAATGCATTGTTTTATTTTTATTTTATGTATATTTTTACTATTTTTAGAGGAAATGGTCCTCAAGAAGGTATTCATTTAGAAGAAGTGCCATCTGAATATCTTAGTCATAAAGAAAAATATGAACTGGCTGTGAAAAAGGCCTGTTTGTTATTCAAGATGATCAGGCGTCTTCAAGAAGAAGAAAATACAGGAATGGAGAATTATATGTATGTCTTATTTTTTTTTATTTGTTATAGTTTGTAACACCTCAGTGTCTCATGTTTTTAATGAGTGTGTGTTGCCAATAATGACAATGGAAGTGAAACTTGGTCACTCACTAATAGGCTCAAGGTTTGTTCAACATGCTATGGAAAAGGCTATGTAAGGTGTTTCCCTATGCGATAAGATCTGTAATGAGTATATCCTCAGGAGAACTATAGTTACCGACATAGCATGGTTAGCAAGTTGAAGTGGCAGTGGGCAGGGCACAAGGTGCAGTGGACCAAAGGGGCAGAAAGTTTCTCAAGTGGCATCCACACAACAAAAAACAAAGGGTAGGGAGACCCCCAACCAGGTGGACTGATGACCTGGTTTAGGTGGCGATTAGCAGATGGATGACAACTGCTAGAGATTGGTCCATGTGGAAATCATAAGAGAGGCCTTCGTTCGGCAGTGGATATTTTAGACTGTATGATGATGATGATGATTGGTTGTAAGAAAATTAGATAAAATCCAATTTTTATTTTTATTAAAAACTAATTTCCGTCTACTATGAGAATGTCACTTCTTAACCTACCAGAAAATGTGAATGCGTTGTTGTTGAATTTTTTAAATGTATGAAAATAAAATAACTGTGTGTGTTTTTATCAATCCCATTAATAGCTCATACAACTATATTCACAATTTAAGGGACAGTTTTAAATGTTAAAATATCCATACATCAACACCATTGTACTACTGTGTCTGTTAGAAATGATTGTAAACAATCCATTTAAAAAAATGATGCTTAATTTTTTTTGTAATAGTTGAGAAGTTGTCTATTACATCAAAGGTTCTGGGTTCAATCTCTGGGTTATTTATTATTTATCATACAAACATTTGTGTGCACAAACATTTTTATTTGTATTTTGGTTTCTATGTTTGTACTCCATGTCTAAATTAGGATCGCTGCACGCGCGACGAGACGTGAGTTGCGCGCCGCGTGCTACAACATTGCTTTATTTTTGTAAAATATAAAGATTTTTCTGAAATAAAAGTAGCCTTAGTACGCACAATGGTCCACTGCACGGACTAAGTGCGGAAACCGAACCCCCTAACATAGAACAAGTAGCATTAGTTTTTCTTTATTACATCAGTTACCTGCCAAAAAAAGTTTCGTCGAAATTGGTCCAGCCATTCATTCAACAAACAGACAAAAACTTTAAAAATAAACGTTTTGGTGTATGCTCTGTATATTAATATATGCATGTATTAAAAACTGTCTATTTCAATATTATAGACACTCCAATTTTATTTGACTGTATAGAGTATAAAATTATAGATTATTGAGTACAGATTATTTGTGGATTTCTTTTTAAACTTTTACTTGCATTATAATTATGTTTGCATCTTGTAGGGCAGTTCTTGGAGGTACCCTTGGGTCAGCAATCCTCAGTGATGGATCACCACTGACTCTCCACTATGTGATGTTCATACCCACACTTATGGGCCAAGGCACTGTTGAGCAGCAAGCATATTGGATTGGCAGAGCTTTCAACCTCGATATTGTTGGCACTTATGCTCAGGTTTGTTCTTAATTTACTACAGGTTTTAAGTTGGTATGCTGGTACACATATACAGGGTGAAATTGAGAATATTGGCTTTTTTAAAAAAGAGCTACTACACANGTTTAATTCAAATTCAAATTCAAATTCAAACGTTTATTTCAGGCCCGTAAGCCCATATAAAAAGTTAGTTACAGTATCCTTACAAGACTAGTGTTAGTACATACAATTACATTTTTAATTTAATTCAGGTGGATAGTCACCCACCTCGAGTAGAGAGGTGACTCCCATCGGTCAATAAAGACCTTGAGAATAGTGTTGGTGCCGCCGCGTAAGCGGGCTAGTGCTGAGGCGCACCTTTTTCTCATGATGGCAGCAAAGCCATCTATGCGCGCCTCCGCGAACATTCCCGACGCACTGCACCGCCACGGCAACCCCAACAATATCCTCAAGGCATTGTTATATTGGACTCGCAGATCGCTGTATGCCCGCCGGTTGAAGTTTACCCAAAGACTGCATGTGTAGAATGTTTGGCAATATGCCTTAAACAGCGTGATTTTAACGGGCATGGTACAACGCGCAAACCTCCGAGCCAACATGTTGCAACGCACAGCCAGCGACCTGCGTTCCCTATCTATGTCCAGGTCGTCCCGCATATCCTCAGTCACCCAATGCCCCAAATACTTAAAACTATGAACTCGTTTAAGAGCCGAGCCATTCAAACTTATTTTCGGCACCTCAGTATAATTTAACAATTTTGATTTAAATAGTAGCCATTCGCTTTTCTTTGTATTGTACACAAGTCCATGACACAGCGAGTAATTTTCACAGATTGAGAGGAGCCTCCGTAATCCGCTAACAGATGGACTCAACAGCACCATGTCGTCGGCATAGCTGATATTATTCATGCATACACCGTCCACGTGACAGCCGACACGGGAACTATTGAGTCCACCTATCAGCTGATTTATATATAGGTTGAAAAGGCGGGGCGAGCTCAATCCCCCTTGTCTCACCCCACAATTCAATCCATACACTTTAGAGTATGCTCCTGCCCACCTAACCACATTTCTCTGACTATTATACCAGTATCTAAAAACAGACACAACCTCTCCTGGCACAGTAGTATCACAGGAAAGTTTATGCCACAACCAATCATAATTTACAAGATCAAAGGCCCTAGACAGGTCGAGAAAGCATGCCAATACTGGTGTCTTCCTGGCCGTATAGTAATGAACAACCTGCTTGAGGCTCAGGATGGCACTCTCAGTAGAAAGCCCAGGCCTAAAACCAAACTGATTATCATGCAACTGTGTATGCTTACTTAGTATCTTATCCAAAATATTGTCCAACACTTTTGATACCACTGTGGCCAGAGAGATAGGTCTATAGTTAGAGATATCTGAGGCGTCTCCAGTTTTATTCTTAATCACCGGGACAACAATAGTACGAGTGAGTTCCTGTGGCAAATAACTATGATTAATACATAAACTAAAAAACATAGCCAACACACGCGGTAAGTGTACACCTGCATATTTAAGATGTTCAACGCTCAGGCCGTCGTGACCGGGGGACTTACCCCTTACCATTTGCTGTATTACACTATGCACTTCCTTGGCAGTGAAACTCGTGACAACATCCGGGAGACTGTTTTCGGCATCGACGGCTCGAGCGTCGCCCATCCCAGGAGGCTCTAATACGGACGGTTCAACTTTAAAATGATTCATGAACATGTTTGCTATTTCAGACGGCTCATTAACGCCCGCGATGCTCACCGGCAGGCCAGGCTTATGATTTAATCTATTAGTAGATTTCCAAAACATTTTAAATTCCTTTTTTGAATGGCACTCGGCAATTATATTCATTTTTATTTGATGCTGATTGTTTTGACAGTATTTTAATTTATTTTTAAAAACAATTCTTGATTCACACATATTTTTGTATATAACACCACAAATTGGCTTATTGTATAATAACCATATTTGATAATGCAACCGGGCCTCACGGTGAGCAGCACTAACGTACTTGTTCCATCCCGGCACGTTACGTTTATTTCTACGGTGTTCATGTTTATTACAACATTTGACAGCACCCTCTTTCATAATATTGACTATATTTTGATACATTTGGTCTAATAACAAACAATGCAAATTATTACTACATAAACTACTTGCACAGTTTCTACACTCCATCGGAAAATCAATCAGTCTTAATTTAGAATTGCAGTATTCATGATATACTTTTATTTGTTTTTCATTTCTCTCTCCCCAGACAATACCATTATCAATTGAATGGTTAGTATTAAAGACCTTAGGTTTTATGAGATCGATATTGCACTCAATTACCATGGGAATATGGTCCGAAGAGTAGACGCCATACAACACTGATACATTAGTGACTAAAGGTCTGGCTGCACTGGTTACAACACAGTGGTCCAGCCATCTAAGAGATCCGTTAGCAGCACTGGTAAAAGTATGAGTGTCAGAAGGCAAAAAATCATAATCCACACAGTACCACGATTGTTCATTACACAATGTAAACAACTCACTGAAAAATTTAGTCCCAGGATGCGCGTTGAAGTCCCCTAGCACGAACATATTTTCCGTACCACTGCTTTCAACTATTGATACGACGACGTTTAAGGAAACTAACATCTGTCACCCTGGGTGACGGGCTCAGGGCAGTGAAAATAATGATCGCCTAAGTACTAGATAGATTTTCTCACAAAATATGTAAACAAATCCAGCCAATAGATAATCAATAAAAACACTGACATTCACTCAGCGCCATTTAGCCCCAAGTTAAGCGTGAAGCCTGTAGTTAGTGTACTAAACAACGGACAAAAAATACTTATATACTTTTTGTTGTAAATATATACATATTATACATACAAACATTCAGACCGATACAAAAAGACATGTTTATGGGTGTACGTTTAATGAGCTGATGATGAAATAAAGTTTTACGTTAGTTAAGCACGTAAGAATGTATTTATGACCTATTTTATTTGTGTCTATTCATGTTAGTGGGTAGATAACTGTTAATTATTGATTTATACATTTCTATTTCAAATAGAATGATCAATTAGCTGACCCCATTAGGCCACAGCATTACAGTCAAAATATTTAAATATACTTAAAACATATTCTTTCTGGTGTATTAAATCAATGATACTGTGATACTGCGTTTAATGTAATTTGTCACTGATAACTCCTAATCGTTTGATTAAAACGAATTAGTAGTTATCAATTTGTGTGATTCTTAGCTTTTAATGCGTAATGGTTGAGACGTCGGCTACTACAACAAGGGTTCCGGGTTCAATCCCCGGGCTGTACATATATTTGTGTGCATGAACATTTCTCTTTGTATCGGTCTGGGTGTTGCTATGTATAATATTTATTTATTATATGCTTATCCGCTGTTTAGTACCCATGTTAAAGGCTAATGCTTAGTTTGGGCGCTGTGTGAATGTCAGCGTATATTTTAAGTCTGAGAGTCATCTGCGCTCGCCAATTGTCCCGTGAAGCTGTAAAGGCCATCTGCGGCCACAGCAGTAGTCAGTTCGAAAGAAAAAAAGAAAACAGTGGATATTTATTTTTTATTTGATATCGGTACCAAGTTTGGGGGCCAAGTTTTATCGATAAAAAGATTTTTTTGAAGTATTAGATATATTAAAAAGGAATATATTTGTAACGGGGCTTTCACTGGTATTCTATTCAACCTATCGCAGTCCACAGCTGGACATAGGTCTTCCCCATTTTGCGCCAGATATCCCGGTCCTCTGCTTTTTTCATCGAGCCTCCACCAGCGACCTATTGCAAGTCGTCGTCCCATCGGGCCGGAGGGCGTCCTACGCCCACTGGTATATTGCTAATGTAATAAGGTCTTACTTAGTCAAATATTTCTACACGGCCTAATTATGAAACCTTTTGGCAGTGGCACACACAGCGAACTACTGCATCGTGATGGCGCAACTCTACACCAAGGGTAAATGTCACGGCATCCACCCGTTCATAGTGCAGCTGCGTGATGAGGACACCCACATGCCGTTGCCTGGCATCAAGGTCGGCGAGATCGGCGCCAAGCTCGGCATGAACGGTACCAACAACGGCTTCCTCGGCTTCGAGAGAGTGAGGATACCGCGCGATCATATGTTGATGAAGAACTCGCAAGTGCTCGAGGTAAAGTACCTCTCTCCAATCTATTTTGAATATTAATTTAATTATGTATATGTATTTATTTGTTTTCCTATTTTTCTTGCCCACTGCCTTCCTTATTTTTCGTCGTCTTTATCCTAAAGTTGCCTGGAAAAGATCGCTTGTTGAAGCGATAAGGGGGTTACCGCTATCAGCATTTTTGTACCAAAAAAGACGAAGTAATATTATTTTAACACTATTTTAAGACATGGACACTGTCTGCTGGATTGGTTCACAAGTTCAAAGTCACTCAACGCGCAATGGAGCGAGCTATGCTTGGAGTTTCTCTTAGGGATAAGATCAGAAATGATTTAATCCATAAGAGAACTAAAGTTACCGACATAGCCCGCCGGATCAGCAAGTTGAAGTGGCAGTGGGCTGGTCACGTATGTCGCAGAACCGATAGCCATTGGAGCAGACGAATTCTGGAGTGGAGACCGCGTCTTGGCAAGCGTAGCGTAGGACGCTCTCCGGCCCCGATGGACCGACGACTTGCGAAAGGACGCTGGTGGAAGCTGGATGAGAAAAGCGGAGGACCGGGATGTCTGGCGCAAAATGGGGGAGACCTATGTCCAGCAGTGGACTGCAATAGGTTGAAGAGAGAGAGAAAGACTATTTTAAGAGATGGCGGTAACCCCCAAGGTCGCCTTTGTCCACTGTATTGGTTTTAATGTTTTTGTATTTGTATTTAATTCATTGTGAGCAATAAAAAGTCTTTCTATCTATTTTGTTATGTCATAAATGAACGGGACGGTCAGTGCGCTCACCTGGTGGTAAGTGATACGCCTGACCATGACAGATGCGGTGATGAAGAAAATTGAAAACTGTAGGTCATTATTTTCCGTCAACACTGCCTTGCACCCGAGACTACAGATGTCAGGTCTCTTATGTCCGGTAATTTTACAGCTACAGTGCCTGCATCCCCGAAACACAGAAGTGCAAAAAAAGCTAATAAAAGCGATTTGCTTCTACCACTTACAAAAATAAATAAACTTATTAACGCTCAAACACATGAAAATGAAGCTGTCCTCATTTGCATTATCTCATTGTTATTGTAAATAACATTATTCCATTTAACTAAGAGGCTAATGATTGTACTCATGACAGTTGGTTGTATGTAAACTTTGACCTCTAGATACAGACTATTATATTGGACTTAGAGTCTATTACGTATTCAACAATGTATCTGGTTGTATAAGCCGTGTGTACCTACATTACATATACATATGGTTTTTCGGTCATGACACTACAAGCTATGTATTTAGGATTCTTTAATTACTGGCATATCTCAGAATATTCTTGTCTTGTTTTCGGTCAGGGGTAAACTTACACTTTTATTTTATGATTTTTAAATAGTTGTCTTAAGTTACTGTTACGTACAGTTTGAAAATACATTCATATTTGACGACCCATTTGGTAGAATGGTTATGACGTCGGCTACTACACCAAGGGTTCCGAGTTCGATCCCCGAGCAGTACAAACATTTGTGTGCATAAACATGTCTGTATTGGTCTGGGTGTTTTCTATATAATATGAATGTTTATACAAAAATGAATAATTTTATGTCGTAAATATAACATGTGGCAACGTATGTGTCAAGCGGCTCGGATATTTTTTGGTCGATTTTCGTGATTGTGCAATTAGTAAGTTTATTTTCCATCAAACGCTGAAGATGATAATGGAATACATAATCGATTATAATGACCGAAGTTTAATACATAAGACACAAAGAAAATAAACAAAATATCTGCCCCTCCCACTTCCATGTAACTGTGGCTGCAAAGGTCCATGTGATGTTTAGTTATTATATTATGTAACTTATTTATGTATGTAACATCTGTGTCATGTGGAATGCAATAAATAATCCATCCAAAAATGTGTCCTCCAGGACGGCACGTACGTGAACGCGCCCAGCTCGAAGCTGACGTACGGCACCATGATGTTTGTGCGCGTGGTGATCGTGCAAGACATGTGCACGTACATCGCTAAAGCGGCCACCATAGCAACGCGCTACTCGGCCGTCAGGAGGCAGTCGCAGCCGAAGCCTGAGTGAGTTTATTTTACAGAAAAAAGTACGAAAATTATTGAGTTTATTTTCAGATGGTAGAGATCACAGACATTCGAATATACAATTAGACTGGACAAGCCGCCAAGTTTATAGGCAGTCCCAGTGTCGCAATTTCTTTTCGGTTCTTAGCTGTGAATAGTTATTATATTTCTTGATAAATTTACTGATTCATTAGAGCGTCGGTGGCTCAGTGGTGTGGACTGTCGCCTTCCTACCAGGAGGGCTGGGGTTCAAATCCCGACACGTACCAATGTATTTTCGATTTTTCGAAAATATATGTACGTTATCCGACGCTCTTACGGTGAAGGAAAACATCGTGAGGAAACCTTCATGCACGCCTGCGAAGAGATTCGAAGGTTGTGTGTGAAGTCGTCCAATCCGCCACTGGGCCCGCGTGGACGACTAAGGCCTAATCACCCAATACGGGTAGGCTCGTGCCCCTCGGTGGGGACGTTTATGAGCTGATGATGATGATGATTACTGATCATCATCAGCGTCATGATTTGGGATTCATGACGTTTATGAGTCATGAGATTCATTGCGATTATGGCATGTTACAATTGCACAGGATGGTATTTTGGAAAAAACGGTAATTCTTCTAATATTCGTGCGTCTTGAATCGTCTCACAGAGCGTAAACTGGCAGCCAGTGTATGCTCGTTACATTTCATTTGTCGCACTTTAAACGCGGCTTGCCCCATCTCCTGTATTGTAATCCCCATCATCTGTGGTAGAGATAATCTACCAGATTAGATACTGAGTTGTCTAGGTAGGTACCACCGCAGTACCAGTTATCGACCCGGCAATAAGAGTGCTAGTGAAATTACCGGGTATAAGAGACCTATCATCTGTTGTCTCGGGTGACGGGCGCAGTGCGGCATTAATGGAGAATAATAATTGTTTATCAGTTGGTGGTTTCCTTAAATGCCGCCATGTCATGGTCAGTCGATCACTTACCATCAGGTGAGCGCCCTGACCGTCCTGTACACATGACAAATAAATTTAAGAGCATTTTAGGCATGTAATTACCTGTGCCAAGAGACTACGCTCTGCATAATAAGTTTACATTTTTTGGTTGCAACTTGCAACTAAGTTTTAACAAGTTAGTTATAAATATTAAAAGTTAAATTTACATAATTCGAGTTTTGGAAGTGAAATGTTATGCGTAGTTTTGCTGGTTTGATTACATTATTATTATTGATAGATTAAATCTTAGTTTTACAATATATGACTCTTTCAAGCGAGAGATATTAGTGACGCGACACCACTCTTCAATTGATTAGGGATGGGAAGCGTTGGTCGTTTCTTTTCCGTCTAACAGTACGTACATATTTACAAAAATATTTTTATGTATTTTTATCCGTACTACAAGCAAGCTTGAATTTAATCGGTACTAGATCGTCATCTAGTACCGATTAAATTCAAGCTTGCTTGTAGTACGGATAAAATACATAAAAATATTTTTGTGTATTTACAACTGATCATCACACAGCGTCCTGTGTGATGATCAGTTGTTATTTATCATTATTTAAATATTGTCCAACAGTGAACCAGAGCCGCAGATCTTGGACTACGTGACCCAACAGCACAAGTTGCTAGTGGGCATCGCGTCGGTGCACGCGTTCAAATTGAACGCGCAGTGGCTTTGGACTATGTACAACAATGTTACTGCGGAGCTCGACGCTGGAGATTTGGACAGGCTGCCTGAGGTGAGACTCGGATACTTAGGGCCGGACCTACCTAAGGGCTGCTTGGGCTTGAGTCCAGGGCCCCGAGGTTATTTAGGGTCCCACAGACTGTGCTAAAAACAATAGGCAATTCGGTGTCTCTCTCGTTTAAATGTTGCCTGGAAGATATTGCTACCACAGCAAGGTAATAATATAATAAGGTCGCCTTGAATACTATTAATAAAGCGTCGGTGGCTCAATTGTGTGGACTGTTGCCGGAAGGAGTACCCGGAGGGCTGAGGTTCAAATCCCGCCACGTACCAATGTATTTTCGAAAAATATATGTACGTTATTCGACGCTCTAACGGAGAAGGAAAACATCATGAGGAAACCTGCGCACGCCTGCGAAGAGACTCAAAGGTTATGCGTGAAGTCGTCCAACCCGCACTGGGCCCACGTGGACGACTAAGGCGTAATCACCCTATACGGGTAGGCTCGTGCCCCTCGGTGGAGACATGTCATGAGCTGATGATGAAATATTATTTGAAATTTTTTCATCTTAAAAAATAATTAATAATAATAATAATCTTTATTGAAACTTAAAACAAACTTATCACAAACATTATTGCGTTAATGACCGCATTAGTCAAAGACTGTGTCGCAATCATTAGCGCCCGCCTCGAAGACAGATGTTTCAGACTACAAAATTTAAAGGAAACAATAAAACAAAATTTAACTTAATCCTAAAACTTACAAAATAGTGCTTGTGTGCTTGTCTAAGTGTAAGTAAACGTGTGTGTGCTTGCGTGTGGGTGTGTCTGTGTGCGCGTCTGTGTGTGTTTGAATGTGCGTTTGTGTGCGTGCGTGTTGTTGTATGTGTATGTGCGTGGGTACGCGCGCGTGTGTGTGAGTGTATGTGCATGTTAACTTACCTGGAATAGTAACATAAGTGTATATATAATAAAATTTGAAAACATTCATTATTTCAACAAAGATGCCACACAATCATAATCGAGATTAAGTAGCCATTCAGTTAGAACAGCTTTACATTTAAATATGTTTAGTTTATAAATTGTATGGAATAGTAGTTTTTTATTAGGTATTTGTTTCATATGTGCTTGTTATGCTGTGCAAGATGGCGTGTACTCTGATTCAGAGTCATGAAGACCCACCAATATACAGTGGGCCCGCGTGGTGGATTATATAGCTATACTATGGAAGATGGCTTATGCCCTGCATTCGAAATTAATTGACTGATCGGAGCGTCGATGGACGACTAAAGCCTATAACACACTTTACGGGTAGGCTCGTGCCCCTCGGTGGGGACGTTTAATGAGTTGATGTTGACTGATTGTTTTATGGCATTGACTTCAAGGACTATTTGTTTACAGCTGCACGCACTAGCGTGTTGCCTAAAAGCGGTCCCTCGGTGGGGACGTTTAATGAGCTGATGGCTGATTGTTTTATGGCATTGACTTCAAGGACTATTTGTTTACAGCTGCACGCACTAGCGTGTTGCCTAAAAGCGGTCCCTCGGTGGGGACGTTTAATGAGCTGATGGCTGATTGATTAATGGCATTGACTACAGACACTGGCGTGTTGCCTAAAAGCGGTCCCTCGGTGGGGACGTTTAATGAGCTGATGGCTGATTGATTAATGGTATTGACTACAGACACTGGCGTGTTGCCTAAAAGCGGTCCCTCGGTGGGACGTTTAATGAGCTGATGGCTGATTGATTAATGGTATTGACTACAGACACTGGCGTGTTGCCTAAAAGCGGTCCCTCGGTGGGGACGTTTAATGAGCTGATGGCTGATTGATTAATGGCATTGACTACAGACACTGGCGTGTTGCCTAAAAGCGGTCCTCGGTGGGGACGTTTAATGAGCTGATGGCTGATTGTTTATGGCATTGACTTCAAAGACTATTTGATTACAGCTGCACGCACTAGCGTGTTGCCTAAAAGTGGTCCCTCGGTGGGGACGTTTAATGAGCTGATGGCTGATTGATTAATGGCATTGACTACAGACACTGGCGTGTTGCCTAAAAGCGGTCCCTCGGTGGGGACGTTTAATGAGCTGATGGCTGATTGATTAATGGCATTGACTACAGACACTGGCGTGTTGCCTAAAAGCGGTCCCTCGGTGGGGACGTTTAATGAGCTGATGGCTGATTGTTTTATGGCATTGACTTCAAAGACTATTTGATTACAGCTGCACGCACTAGCGTGTTGCCTAAAAGCGGTCCCTCGGTGGGGACGTTTAATGAGCTGATGGCTGATTGATTAATGGCATTGACTACAGACACTGGCGTGTTGCCTAAAAGCGGTCCCTCGGTGGCGACGTTTAATGAGCTACTGATGATGACTGATTGATTAATGGCATTGACTACAGACACTGGCGTGTTGCCTAAAAGCGGTCCCTCGGTGGGGACGTTGAGTGAGTTGATGTTGACTGATTGATCTATGGTTTTGACTTGAAAGACTATTTGATTACAGCTGCACGCACTAGCGTGTTGCCTAAAAGCGGTCCCTCGGTGGGGACGTTTAATGAGTTGATGTTGACTGATTGATTAATGGTATTGACTACAGACACTGGCGTGTTGCCTAAAAGCGATCCCTCGGTGGGGACGTTTAATGAGCTACTGATGATGACTGATTGATTAATGGCATTGACTACAGACACTGGCGTGTTGCCTAAAAGCGGTCCCTCGGTGGGGACGTTGAGTGAGTTGATGTTGACTGATTGATCTATGGTTTTGACTTGAAAGACTATTTGATTACAGCTGCACGCACTAGCGTGTTGTCTAAAAGCGGTGAGCACATCAGACGCGGCGGAGTGCGTGGAGCGGTGTCGTCTCGCGTGCGGCGGCCACGGGTATATGCTGGCGTCAAATCTACCCTTAATGTATGGACATGTCACAGCCGCTTGCACTTATGAGGGAGAGAACACCGTGCTACTGTTGCAGACTGCCAGGTTTGTAAATATTGTGGCAACTTATTGACCGGCTGTGTTGCCATACAAATTAATTCCAGGGGATTTGTATTGTAGCGTCGGTGGCGCAATGGTGTGGACTGTTGCCTTTCTACCGGGAGGACTGTTCAAATCCCGCCACGTACCAATGTGATTACGAAATTATATGTACGTTTTCCGACGCTCTTACGGTGAAGGAAAACATCGTGAGGAAACCTTCACGCACGTCCGCGAAGAGATTCAAAGATTGTGCGTGAAGTCGTCTAACCCGCACTGGGCCCGCGTGGACGAGTAAGGCCTAATCACCCTATACGGGTAGGCTCGTGCCCCTCGGTGGGGACGTATAATGAGCTGATGATGATGTATCTTAGAAAAAAAATATTTATAAAGTGTACAGAGCAGTAAGTACCTACGATCACCCGATGGTAAGTGATACGTCTGACCGTGGCAGCATTGAAGGAGACCAATAACTGATAGACAGTTATTCTCCATCAATGCCGTACTGTGGCGCTAATTTTATTTTTATTGCAATCTGTCTCTTTACGGGCTTTGACCACCGCAATGCCAGATATCGTCCCTTAAAATAGGTTTGTTATGCACTTTTATGTTTCGGGATGAGGGCACTGTAGCTAGTAAAATTATCGAATATAAGAAACTTTTTTTTTTTATCCTTTATAGGCAGATATTTGACCGCCATCTCACCTGATGGTAAGTGATGATGTGGCCGAAGATGGATCATGCCTGCCTAGAAACAGCCTATTCACTCTTGCCTTGAAGACGGCCAGGTTGTAATGATCGGGGAACACATAAGGAGGCAAAGAATTCCATTCCTTTGCGGTGCGCATTAGGAACGAGGCACCAAAGCGGGCTGTGCGGATGTGTGAAATGTCTACCACGTAAGGATGGAACGCTCGCCTCCGTCTTGTATCCCGATGGTGAAAAAGGGCTGGTGGAATTAACGAGTGTAATTCCATCGCACACTCACCGAAATGTAGCCTGTAAAAACCGACAGCCTGCAACTCTACGACGATGCTCGAGGCTTTGCAGCTTAGCGTCAGTCAGAGTAGGGTCGCCAATGAGCCGCTCAGCACGCCGCTCAATTGAGTCCAAAGCAGCCAGTTGGTATTTGGCTGATCCATCCCATAGGTGGCAGCAGTATTCCATACAAGACCGGACTTGGGCTTGATAATGCTAGAAGCTGTCCTGGGGTGAAATACCGCCTAACCTTGGAAAGGATCCCAAGCTTTTTTGCTGCAGTCTTTGCTTTGGACTCGATATATTGGCCGAAGTTGAGATTGGCAGTGAGATGAACACCAAGAAGCTCTAGGCTATCAGTCACTGTGACAGGTACATTCCGGAAAGTCGGAGCAAGCTCGAATTTGCTCCGCTTGGTGGAGAACAGACACGCCTGTGTTTGGTAGCGTTGAACGTCACCAGATTAGCATCACCCAAGAGAAGACTGCTTGAAGGGACGCATCCACACGGCTTACCATGGCCTCTCTCGACAAGACTGGTTTCCTTACTGGCCCTTGCATCCGATAAATATCTATCCGTAACTGTGCTGTCGTCTGCATACCCAATGATACCGGGCATAAGCAGATCATTTATGTGCAGCAAAATAGAGTTGCGGACAGGACCGATCCCTGAGGAACGCCGGCGTCAATAGGCTGGAGGTCAGAACAGTAGCCATCAATGACTACTCGTTTTGACCGGTCACTCAGGAAATCCGATATCCAGGTGCAAAGGCCATCAGGAATACCAAACGAAGGAAGCTTGCTTATAAGGCTAGCGTGCCAAACTCTGTCAAAAGCCTTAGAGATATCGAGTAACACGGCAAGAGCTTCACCGTGTCTCTCGATGGCCTCACTCCATAAGTGTGTGGCATACACAGAAGGTCCCCAGTTGACCGGCCTCGGCGAAATCCGTATTGACGGTCACTGCGGAAATCGTTACCTTCCAGGTAAGCCAGGAGTTTATTGTTAAGTGCACGCTCCATAGTCTTACAGAGTATGGAGGTGACTGAAATGGGTCGATAATTGACAGGGTCGGCTCGACTACCTTTTTTAGGCACAGGCTGCACGTTAGCAAGCTTCCACGACTTAGGCACAATTCCAGTCTCAAGTGAAAGGCGGTACAGGCGGGTTAGCGGCGGGGACAACTCGGGCGCACAGGTACGCAGGACTATTGCTGGTATACCATCAGGCCCACTAACCTTACTCACGTCTAAACATCTGTTGTCTCTGGTGACGGATGCAGTGTGGCATTGGTCGAGAATAATAACTGTCTATGAGTTGTTAATTCTCCTTCAATGCTTCTCGTTCATGGTCAGGCGTATCACTTACCATCAGGCATCCCCACCATCTTGTTAAGTACTGATCAGTTGTTAATGTTCCTTCAATACCACGCTTTCATGGTTATAGCTTAGCCATGGTGAGTGCTCCAAGGAACTATTTGATATCATGCCGGTGTCACCGTTTTACCATCGTACGACTCGACGCCGAGATAGGGTCCATCCATACCACCTGGAAACTTTCGCTTCCAAAACCGTTCGTTTCCAGCGATCGTTCCTTCCGCGTGCGTGCAAATTATGGAACGACCTCCCAGCCACGGTGTTCCCTAATAACTACGCCATGTCCTTCTTCAGACGAGGTTTAAAGAGAGCCCTTTCCTCTTGATGGATGGCGGCATGGCTTTGCCCTTGGCATTGCAGTTGTCCATGAGCGGCGGTTACCGTTTTCCATCAGATGGACCGCCTGCTTGTCTGCCTACATAAGCAATTTAAAAAAAGGCGAATCTCTTACCATCAGGTGAGCGTCCCCACCGTATTGTAACACTCTGTAACATAAAAACTAGGTTACAAATTTAATATTCTTAATATAAATATAAGTTAGTATTAAATAGCTATGATTTGCCTACAGATATTTAGTAAAAGCGTGGCAGCAAGCGGCCGGTGGTCACGCGCTCACGCCCACCGTGGCATACCTAGCGGACGCGGCCAAGGGCCGCGCCACCCGCCCTGGGATGGATCCATCGACGGCATCATACAAGGCTTCCAGCGAGTCGCCGCCAGGTAATCACCGAAAATTATCAAGAATCACGAAAAAAAACTATTGATTAAACAGCTTAGATAAAGAAAAAAATAACTAGGTGCACAATGACGAAGAAACTCTTTCTTTGAAAAAACTGTTCTTTCTCAACAGGCCAAAACACTGAAGTTTTTTTTTTCAAGTTGCAAAGTTCCTTTTTATTGCTTTACTTTGTTATTTTAACAGTTTTTTTTTATTGTATTTTGTGTATTCTTTTGACGTTAATAAATAATAAGTGATTTTTGTAGGCCTAATTTGAATAAATGGGTTTTTACTTTGACTTTGAAACGTCAACCAAAAAATGCTGAGATGCATGACACATACGTATAGTTATTGTTATATCTGAAACGTAAAATGATGCATTGAAATTTTGACCTTAATACGTCATAGAAAGAGTACAAAATCAAAAACACGAGCATACTACTATGTCACCATTACATATAGTGAGCGACCGGGATTATGAATGAAAATTCTGCCAACTGAGATTTAAATTTTGATCTACAATAATATTCGTAATTAAATTTAATTATTAAATTTCGTAATTAATGAATAGCCCCTTGTACTCTAGAGGTGATGTTTGTTCAAATTAATGTTTTCTTTTTGCAGTAAAATAGGTTTGTGCGTGGAAAACATTGAGCGTCGCCAGAATGCCGGCATGTGCTACGAAGACGCTTGGAACATGACATCGGTGCAGCTCGCGTCCGCCTCAGAGGTACTTCATACAAAGTCCACTACTTGACGACCCATTTGGTGTTGCGGTTGAGACGTCGACTGCAACACCAAGGGTTCCGGGTTCAATCCCTGGGCAGTACAAACATTTGTGTGCATGAACATGTCTGTTTGTAATGGTCTGGGTGTTTTCTATGTATGATATGTATGTATTTCCAAAAAACAAATTATGTAAGTATGTTTATCTGTTATTTATTTATTTATTATTAACATACAAAACAGATTAGTACCCATAATACAGGCTTCACGATTAACTTGGGGCTAGATGGCGCTGTGTGAATTTCAGTGGATATTTATTTATTTAATTAACAAATTAAAAAAAACATTTTTAACCCTCTCCCAGGCAACGGTAAATATATTCCCACCATATTTTTAACATTATTGACTTACAAAAAAGTTCTAACCCAATGATTAAAAATAACCTTATATCCGTTAAAAAGTTCACCATAGCCATCATGAGACGTTACAATGCTTTAGTTAACTTAAGTAAGGATTTAAAATGCTGGCACTTTACTATAAAATATGAATGGTAAAAATATAATGGCATAATGTGGGTCCCTTTGACATTTTAAATATAAAATGATATATCTGATGAGTTAATTTTTTTATTTATTTCTGCGTACTACATGTTTTTATAGAGCGTCGGTGGCTCAATGGTGTGGACTGTCGCCCTCCTACCGGAAGGGTTGAGGTTTAAATCCCACCTCTTGGAATAAAGGAGCGAATTTCAAATAATTATGTACGTTAATCCGACGCTCTTACGGTGAAAGAAAACATCGTGAGGAAACCTGCGCACGCCTGCGAAGTAATTCAAAGGTTGTGCGTGAAGTCGGCCAACCCGCATTGGGCCCGCGTGGACGACTCAGGCCTAAACACTCTATACGGGTAGGCTCGTGCCCCTCGGTGGGAACGTTTAATGAACTGATGCTGATAATGATGACATGTTTTTATTTCTTTGTAAAAATGTCATCAAATGGTTTTTTATTTTATTTTATTCATGCAGGATTTTAACATTGCCTTGTATTTGTATCAGGCGCATTGCCGAGCGATCCTGTTGGCGACATACGCTGAGGAGTGCGAGAAGCAAACTAAGGGCGCATCGCCGCCTCTCCGACTTGTTCTGGATCAGTTGCTGAGGCTTTACGTGGTGTACTGGGCCCTCAGATGCCTGGGTGACTTACTCAGGGTAATAAAGCTAATAATATTATCGTCCAACTAGGATAAGCAAGTTGAAAGAGTGATGGATTAGCTATATAGCAAAGAGTAGCAAATGCTACGGGCCCTCTCGGATTGAGGGGCACCGCACTACAAGTAAAGCGTCGGTGGCTCAATGGTGTGAACTGTTGCCTTCCTACCGGGAGAGCGCATGTTCAAATCACGCTACGTACCAATGTGTTTTCGATTTTCGAAATTATATGTACGTTATCCAACGCTCTTACGGTGAAGGAAAACGTCCTGAGAAAACCTGCGCACGCCTGTGATTCAAAGGTTGTGCGTGAAGTCGTTCAAACGGCACTGGGCCCGCGTGGACGACTAAGGCCTAAACACCCTACACGAGTAGGCTCGTGCCCCTCGGTGGGGTCGTTTGATGAGCTGATGATGATGATATGCCGCTAAAATGATGTACGTCTGTTGGCAGTTCACATCGATATCGGAGCGGGATATAGAGCAGCTGCAGAGTTGGTACGAGGAGTTGCTGACGCAACTGCGGCCTAACGCCGTTGGCCTCGTGGACGCTTTTGATATACGTGATGAGGTAAGCAAACTCGATTAGATATGATGTCAGAAGCGCAAGATGTCAATGTCCCATTAAGGAAGTGCTTTAGTATAACGTGACGTAATTTGGGGGATGAAGGGGGATACAGGGATCCAGTAAAATGTTGTTCAACTTTAAATTCAACCTAATATATTACTTTATATTTCTGCAATAAACTAGGTTATGCGAATCTTCCAAATTGGCAACCCTTATTAGTCGGAGAGCCGGCCGTTTAAAAGTCCTATGGATCTGATACCTGAACATTTTTTTTAATGTAGTCTGAGAAACCATAGATCTAAAGGTTGACACCCTCTGAAAATGCCTGATTTTGCTTTCATGCAAAATTATGACCTCACTTCCGGTTGTCATTCCAGACATTGTTATTAAACATAAAAAATACATGAAAAAAATACGGGAAAATAAAGTATTTGATGCGGAGAATTGAGTTTTCAAAGGTCGACAAGCAAGCTCAATTCATTCACGAACGAGAGTCGACCACAATGAAAGGACATACTTTTGATTGCGGGCGACTCACGTTCGTGAATGAGTTGAGCTTGTCGACCTTTGAAAACTCAATTTTACTCATCGAATACTTTATTTTGCCATGTATCTAATGAGTTATAATAACAATGTCTAGAATTACAACCGGAAGTGAGGTCACAATTTTGCAAAATCAGGCATTTTCACGGGTGTCAACCTTTAGTTCCATTCCATTCCATGGCTTCTCAGAAAAAAAATTGTTCATGTCTCTGATCCATATAACTTTTATACGGCCGGCTCTCGGACTATTTCATTACTGTTTTACAGGGAATCCCAAGATTGAACTAATTTTATTTCGATGAAAACGTTAGTGTGCGGGGTGGGTGGTCAAACATTTTAAAAATTACGTTATACTTGAATGTGATACGCTCCCATAAACCGCCGCAGTTGCATATATTTTTAGAACAAATACCAACTGCGTACTCTATTACAATGTTACAAGTAAATGTGCCACATAAATAATAATAATAAATAAATATCTATTGACATTCACACAGCGCCATCTAGCCCCAAGTTAAGCGTTAAGCCTGTATTGTGGGTACTAAACAACGGATAAACATACATATATACATTTTTTTTGTAAATACATACATATTATACATAGAAAACACCCAGACCATTACAAACAGACATGTTCATGCACACAAATGTTTGTACTGCCCGGGAATCGAACCCGGAACCCTTGGTGTTGCGGCCGACCTCTCAACCGCAACACCAAATAGGTCGTCAAATTAAAACATTAAGACATTAATGCTGACACGTTTTCTATTAAATATTTTGTTTTAGGTTTTGCATTCGACCCTGGGTTCGTACGACGGTCGCGTGTACGAGCGGCTGATGGAGGAGGCGCTCAAGAGTCCGCTCAACCAGGAGCCCGTCAACCAATCCTTCCACAAGTACCTCAAGCCCTTCATGCAGGGGAAGCTGTGATCCGACATTTTAATGTGATTTATTAGTATTAAGCATAGAAATACGTAGTTTTTTAATTGTAGTATAAAAGGCTCAAATGGTTTAAGATCTATGTACTTCAAAACTTTGTTTCCTTCATCTATGACTTCACTTTTATTTTCAATTTTTTAATTTTTTACCTATATATGTTTAAGAGATTATGAAGTTAAAGCTATCATTATGTGCAATATGCTTGGTGATAATAAATTGGTAGTTACCTACGTCTCTGTTTTGAAATTAATCTATTTTTATTTTATTTGATAGGCACTGGGTAAAGGTAAGTTATAATAGGTTTAATAAAATATATTTCTACTTTTGTTTACTTAAGAATATGACTGTGCACAAGGTGCCTCTGAATTAGAATTTATGAAAATATAATGACAAATTAGTTTAAGGAAATAAAATTATGTTTATTAAGTAGGGTGGTGGATGCGACGTTTAATTTTAACTAGAATGTACAGTATTAGTGTTTTTATATTGAGATATTATGATGGAGATTTGTAAAACTGATCAGATATACATATTATTAAATCGTTTTTCTAAAAAATAGTCTTTAACTTTAATACAAAACCTACCCACCGTCCTAAACATGTAAACCGTCTCATAAACTCTTACACCACTTTCTGTGAGGTATCCAAGACGTAAGGTTCAACAATTACAATATACCTGACGGCAACCGAAGTCAGTTTAATAGCAAATTTTGTTGAGATCTTCTAAACTCTATTACATATAAATAAAATTGGAATGACTGTTAGTAATATTGAAATAACCTTTTCTCGTCATCCATATGACTAAATGTATACACGTTACATACACCAAAACTTTTTTATTTTTGTCTATCGATCCGTCTGTCTGTTTGTTCGGGGTAATCTCTGAAACTGTTGGACTGGACTTTTATTGGCAGGTAGCCGATGTTATTAGGAAAAACAAAGGCTACTTTTATTTTAAAATAATTAAAGCAATGTTTTACCGCGTGTTGTGTGAGCTGCACGATTTTAGGTTATGTATTACGGGGGAATATAGTCTTCTACCGCGGGGAATAGCTAGTATACAATATATTCACAAATTATATCTTTTTGTTCGATTTATTCAATACTGATTCACAATGCCTATTTTTGATTAGGCAAGATTACTCAGACCTTAGCCGGCTCAACAGAACGAACGAACAAAAAAATCATTCTGCTGACAGGTGACTGACAAATGAAAATCGGAATTTGTTTGTGTTTGACAAAAATGTTAATTATGTTTAATTTAAAATGAATTCTGTTTGGAATAATTTATGTCGGGCTTGCCTGATTTCTAAAGACTCTTTTAAATATGAACTATTCAAAAATGTTTCCTCAGACATGTATTGTTTTTGTACTTCTATTGAGGTAAGATTATCCAAAAACATTTTTTAAAAACAAATCTTTAAAGCTTTATATTATTCTTTCACAAATTTAGACGCATCATGAATCAATGTTATTAATTTCGCTCGTGATTTAATAGGTGGAGCACGATGATCTACCAAAGTCGTTGTGTAATACTTGCTTTGAGCTTTTAACTAAGTACACAGAGTTCAAAAAGACTTGCATAGAATCTCAAAAGAGTCTAGTCGAGTTGACTAATAGAACAGATATATCCGACTGTGAGATACTCGGGGGGAAAATTGATAATATTGTCCCATGTGGGGAATCAAGTTTACCAGTAAAGGTGAAGTCTGAAGCTTATTTTAATGATGATGTGCTAACTATCAAAACAGAAGACTTATCTGATCACTATAATGATGGTTGGTATTGTGGTTGTGTTGATAATTACTTCCCTGGAACATACCTTTTCATTAAAGTTAAATAAATTGTTTATTTTTAAAGAGTTAATAGAAGCAGTCAATTTAAGTAATGGGAAAGATAACACAAAACAAAAAAAGTTGAAAAAGAGGTAAGTGTCACCTATACATATTTGTTTGAAGTAGTAGTAAAAAGCAATTTTGAGCTAAAGCTACAACTTGGAACTCTATAATCAAAGATTATTTTATTTTAACTTTTATTATTCTTAAGCAAATACACTATTGACCATCTTTATTTACATGTTTTCTGAAGTAATTACTTACTTTTCTAGAAAAATTAAAAAGCTTGAAAAGCTTAAACAAGTTAGAAAATTGAAGGGGAAACTTAAAATAAGCAGAAAACAATTTGCATTTAGCTGTGATATATGTAATAGAAAGTTTAATTACCAAGAGAGATTTGAAGCTCATAAGTTAGAGCATGAAGGTAAAGTTGTAAGTATTTAAGTTTACAGATTTTTACTTATCTCAATAGCTTATAAGAGTAAAGGATATTATGGCTGAAGCAATTCCAAATTTGAATAAAAAATCATATATCTTATGATCATACTTATTTTTATATGAAATAAAAATATTTCAGGCAATAATACACTGTTTACCATGTAATAAAACTTTTATGACCTGGAGCGGATTGAGAAGGCACAATGAAAGTGAACATACACTAGTTAGTTTAGAAAAGTTAAAATGCAGTACTTGTGGGAAAATATGCAAAAGTCAGCAAACATTGAAAGTGCATCTATCAACACATGGAGAAAGGAAAATGTATGTTTGCAATGTTTGTGGGAAGGGGTTCACAACTAAGTTTAATTTAAAGGTACAGATCCTTTTTATATTTTTTTGATACAGACATGTTAGTTATGTTTTACTCTGGGAGAATCATTTGACGTGGGTAATACCACAAGAGAACAGCTAATATCTATAATATAAAAATGAATCGCAAAATGTGTTGGTAAGCGCATAACTCAACAATGCCTGGACCAATTTGGCCAATTCTTTTTTTAAAATGTTTATTGAGTCCAAGGATGGTTCTTACGGCAAAAAAAATCGAATAATTGCTGGGAAAACCCTAAAAACAGCCCTTTTCTTTTTCACATACAAACATTTTCTAACTAAAACATAGAATCAATTTGAGCAATAAATGCTATTATAATATAAAGTTCATTAGAATCACTTACTTTTAAATGCTTATAGTGTTTTATTTAATTATTTTTAATTCACACCGAATTATTACCAGGGTGACGGTTCTGTTTAGGATTTAGGAATTTTTGCAAAGAATATAAAAAAGGTAGGAACAAAACACTGCCACATTACAATTTTTTCTGACAGGACGAAGTCTGTCAGGTCAACTAGTTTTATATTAAAACTAGTTCGATATTTTTGCGTTCCCTAGGGAAAGTTTTTTTACGAACTTTATCATTATGGCTTGTCACTTCATAATAAACAAGAACTAACAAAGCAAAAATAAATTATGTTGTATCTTACAAATCCCATTTGTTAACAATATAAAGAGTTGTCTGTGATTATAGGGCAGTTACAATAACAACACTTGATTTTTCTAGATCCATCTGGACACACATAAAGAGAACCGAGAGAGACAGTTCACATGCGAACACTGTGGGAAGAAGTTCTTCACCAACACAATACTGCTCTCGCACGTATCGCGGCGCCACACCGGCCGGCGGTTCATCTGCCAGATATGCAGCTACCCGTTCACTGACAAGTACAACTTGGCAAAACATCTCCTGATACACGACGGCAAGAAGATGTACAAATGTGAGATTTGCAAAAAGTCATTCGCTACCCACTCCTCATTGGTAGAGCACAAGAGGATCCACTCAGGTGAAAGGCCATACATTTGCAGCTATTGTCCGAAAAGTTTCCTGTCAAAGAGGAGGTTGGACGAGCATCACAGAGTGCATACTGGGGAGAGACCACACAAGTGTAGTATTTGTGGACAAGGCTTTACTCAAAGGGGGACGTTGAAGCGACATATGAAGGTGCATGACAGAGCTATAGTACCTGTAATAGATTAACCATGTAACACTCATTACCATCCATAGAACGTGTACTTCAAGCTGTAATCCTCGTATTTGAAATCGCAATTAAAACGAATTTTGACAACGCTAAAATTGTCCTGAAATATGTAGTCGTAAATAGCAGCATAAGTTAAAAAATTAGTACCGCTTTATTTTCCGGGATATAGCTATATGTTGGTAAGGATTACAGCTTGACGATCAAGCTGTAAGCCATAGATTATGTTACGAAAAAAATATCAAATGAATTAAAATATTTTGTATAAGACTGTACCTCTACATATATATATTTTTTAAACTTGCACTACTATTTAGTACTTTTTCAGGACAATTTTTTAGCGTTGTCAACATTAGTTTTAGTTGCGATTTCAAATATGAGGATTACAGCTAAAAGCACACCATAGAACATTGAAATTAAATTTGAAGACACATCGAAACATACTAAGATGTATGAAATGAGATTGAAACAAAGTGCATTTAGGCATATGAAAGGCAGATCAACTGATTACTGAATCTTTGCAGTAATCTTCTGCAAGAAAACCCTGAAAATAGTGTTTCGTATTTGGTATCAGTGAAATTGTAATTATTTAACTTATTTTTGTGTTATATAAATATGAAACAAATGTGATGCAATTATGTAAAAATTTAGCATTTTAATAAAAGATAATTCCACTTATAAATAACTTTATTTTTCCTTATTATTTTTATCACAGAAGTATTATTTTATTTTTATCTACAAGTAGGTATTATTATATCCAATCCTTTAAAAGAAATACCCAAAATCATTACAACATTAATTAAAGTTAAATCCCGATTTTTTTTAACCAATGTAAACAATGTTTTAAAAAAAAGGTGCTTATATTTAAGAAATATATAATTAATAACAATAAGCAATTATTTTCTTACATCGAAGGTATTTTTCATTAGTACTCAATACTTTCGGGTAAACATCAAATTACTATCACCACCATAATTTTTAAATGTAATTATTCACATTACACGTCTTTCAGCACAAGGGTTCTCTTTTTTGGTACGATTTGCGCTTTAAATCCCAATTTAACTAATTCAGAAATAGATTTTCTGGTAAGTTTGTGTGGGGTCAGCACTTGTCCGCCAAAGTCGCGAGCGTGTACGCATCGGGTCCCCACTGGGGAAAGGAAACCGGCTCCGGAGGTGGCGGTCTTAGTCGCTGCTCGTTCCTGTGACCCTGAGGAATAAATACATTGTATCATGTACATTCTAAAGATTAATCGTGAAAGGAAAGGGAATCCAACAATTTCCAACAGTAAAATCAATTGAGGCAAATATCTTAAACGACTATCGATTTTTAAAATAGGTAGTATCGTACGATTCACGAGAGATGACTAAAGTTTCTAATTTTTAGGTTCAAAAAACATTTGGGAGGTGCAGTGGTGGTGACGGCTGAAATTCTTGTTTTTTTTACGCTCAAACCATTTCTCAATTTTTTATAATAACATAACACTATTGTTTCACTAACGATAAAATAGTTTTCATCTAGCTCAAAAGGCTCACATTTGTCATCTTTCGTGAATAAGGGTCGTCATAAATCTTAGGCTAACCAGACCATACTATTACCCATAGAAAGATTCAAACTAAACCAGACTAATGGTGTATAGTTTAAAGGTGCAAAGTGTATATGGACCCATGGATATCCATCAGCTGTTTTCTCATTTGCCTATACATAAATTTTAAAAAATATGTTTTATCAAACATGCAAAATAACCCCACTGCCTATGTACATTTACAATACTAAACATAGGAATGCCTATATATTAACCTTTTGACCGCCAACGTCGTCTATACATGACAAGCACTTGCGTGCACTGTACGCCAACGTCATCTTTACGTGACAAAAAACGGGCTCGTAATAATGTGAAATAAACTGTTGAAAAACGCATTAGTGGTTACTATATTTTTTGTAGGTTTTTTAATTTTCTTGTGCAGTGGCGTCCAGGGCACGGCAATGCGTTTATAGCGTGGCGTTCAAGGTCATATCGCTATTAACCCATTGAACGCTATAAAAGTATTGTTTTTTTTAAATTACCTTCATATGCCTATTGAGCGCGCACTTTTGTATGAAGGCCTGCGAGCACAGGTCACACTTATGCGGCTTCTCCCCGGTGTGGATCATGCGGTGGTTGCGCAGGTCCTTGAACGCCCGAAACCGTTTGGGGCACAAGTCACACGCGTATGGACGCTCGCCTGATGACAATATTAACATTAAAACATTTTAATAAATTATTTTATTAAGTTAATTAAAAAGTTCGGTGAATTTAATTTTATTATTTATTTAGTTTTGTAAATTTTAAGATTAAATATTAATGGATTATATGTAATATGAATTTTATATTTGAAATAAACTATTTAATTGATTGATTACAATTGACGAGGTCAATAGGGATATTGATTAAGTTAAAAAATAAATATGAAATATATTACAACTCCAGCAGTTACGATTAAAACCACATATTGAATTTTTTTTTTTAATTACTAAAACTAGTTTTGAAAGTACGTCAGTCGATAATCTAACACCGTGACGTCATGAGGCTGAAACTGGAAGAAAAATTATGACGGAAAAACCGCGAAAAATTTCAGCTATAACTTTGTTTTTGGCTATAATTTTATTTAAAACGTATTCTATTGGAAACAGCTTTTTTTTTAGCACCAAGCTATTTTCCAACGCCCGCCATAGTGTTTTTCTGCTACAATTTTTCTGCTAGTTTCAGCCTCATCGTGACATCGCAGTGCCATAGTTAATTTCCATTGGGATTCGAAACCCACAAAACCCGGATCAAGCAGCTATCTTTCAACTAAGACTACGGAGGTAGTTATCTTGTACTATTTGTACGTTACATCGACATTTTGAAATAAAAATTCTGTTCAAAGATCCAGTGGTATTTGGATCAGGAACTTGGACTTTTCTTTAATGTCGAAATGTACAGGATGGTAACGGCGCTCACCTGATGGTAAGTGATAGACTGACCATGACAGAGCGGCATTAAAGGAGACCAACAACTGATAGACAGTTATTATTCTCCGTCAATGCCGCACTGCGTCCGACACCAGAGACAACTGATGTAAGGTCCCTTATACCTGGTTATTTCACTAGCTACAGTGCACTCATCCCGAAACACAAAAGTGCATAACACTCCTGTTTCACGGGACGATATCTGGCACTGCGGCGGTACCTACCTAGACGACTCAGTATCGGGTCTATGTAGTAAATAAATGCCAATTATAATACCTGTATGTGTTCTCGAGTGAACAATTTGGAAGCTTTTGCACTTGAACCGTTTGTCGCAGTAGTCGCACGAGTACGGCTTGTCCGAGGAATGGGACCGCATGTGCTTGTATAGGTCACTCTAAAAAAAAAACAGTCAATAAATGTTTAACACTCCTTACATGGTTTACCACATTTCAATAAATTTACAAGAAAAACAGTATTTTATGTGAACATGAGACATACGATGACAGCTGTTTTAGTATAATTGTGTTACAGCTGTCATCGCCGTAAGCCCTCTTTGTTTCAGTGATTTTTACAAAAACATTGTAACTTAAGCAAATATACACTCGCGTGCAAGTAAATCGACTCAAGCCTCAAGTGCGCATAAAAAGTGATATAACTAAAAAATGACTTATTTTACCTCTATATAATGTTTTACATAATTAAAGCCTAGTAATTAGGCTTTCAAATGGTAGCATAATATCAGTAATTTAAATAAACACTTTCTTAGAATGCAACTGAACGCAACCTCCCGTAAACTGCTCTGCGCTCTATTCACAACTTGCGCGACACAACCCCCTATAAAACCCCCTGTAATCGTTTTTTTCTTATCAGTCGCTCATTAGACGTTGACCTGAACACATCTCTGCAAATTAAAGCCGTCATTTGAAGAAAATTATGGATACAACACCTGAAGAAGCCGCTCAAGTCGTTGCCCTGTTGCAAGAAGGTTGAACCAGCGAGAAGTCGCTCGTCGTTTGAATATGAGTCAGTCCGCTGTCTCGAGAGTATACAGAAGGTTTCAAGAGACTGGTGCCTTCACTCGGAGGCCTAATACCAGCCGACGCCGGTGCACCTCGGAGCGTGACGACCGGTTTTTGGTCTCGACCTCTCTCCGAAATCGCACCTTACCGGCGTAGATGTGCAGCAGGAGCTACGTCAAGTTCGCGGGGTGACTGTCAGTCAGTGGACAGTTAGAAGAAGGTTGAAAGAGCTAACCTTACTCCGAAAAGACCCGCTACAGGCCCGAAGTTGACCACAGCTCATCGTCAAGCACGCCTTCACTTTGCTCGAGAACATTTGGATTGGAGCATAGAGCAATGGCAGTCAGTCCTGTTCACAGATGAGACGAGGATGTGTCTCCATGGCAGCGACAGGAGAGGTCGGGTATACCGTCGTCCCGGTGAACGGTTTTCACAGTGCTGCTTTGTGGAAACCGTTGCATATGGTGGCGGATCTTGCATGATGTGGGCTGGAATTTCCTTAGAAGGCAAAACGGACCTTGTTTTCGTTCCTGGGGGAGGCCGGGGAGGAGGTCTGACCAGTGATCGTTACATTGAAAATGTTCTACTGGATCAAGTTGTCCCTTATCAAGGCTTTATTGGGGAAAATTTCATCTTGATGCATGACAATGCCCGATGTCACACTGCTCGGGCCACACGTGATTTCCTGAACGAAGTTGGAATTCACACTATGCATTGGCCAGCGCTCAGCCCCGATTTAAATCCCATTGAGCACATATGGGACGAGCTCAAAAGGAAAGTTAGAGCGAGGAATCCAGCTCCGACAAACATCAATGAGCTCAAGACTGCGTTGGTAGAAGAGTGGGGTCGAATACCACAATCATCCATTAAAAAGTTGATAAGGTCGATGAAGAATCGCATGAGAGCAGTGATCAGAGCTAGAGGAGGGAATACCAAATATTGACACGAATAATTTTTTTATCTTACGCACATTTTGTTTCATTTAAACACAATAACCCCATACTGTGAAATTGTATGAATTTTCAACATTTTTTACATTATCATTAGCATTAACCTTTTTTACTAAACTACTGAATCGATTTTCATGCAACTTACACCATTTTAAAGCTCAATTACTAGGCTTTAATTATGTAAAACATTATATAGAGGTATAATAAGGCATTTTTTAGTTATATCACTTGTTATGCGTACTTGAGGCTTGAGTCGATTTACTTGCACGCGAGTTTTAGAACAGCAGATCAATGTCCGAAAATAAAAAAAATGTACATTTCTTTCTTTAACCTATCGCAACCCAAAACTGGACAAAAGTCTCCCCTATTCGGCGATATCGAATGATATTCTGTATAAATAAAGGTAGATACGCCACCTGTGCCTCAAAAACCAACGGCCAAAGACAATAAAGTTGTAGGCCAATGTACGCTCATTCGAAATAAATGTGTATGTGTGCTGTCACTGCATTCGGAACATTATGGTAACATAAAACAAAAAGGCATAGGATACAGGTGATTTATCAAGATAAAATCTTACCTTAACATAGAACCGCATGTCGCACATCGTACAAGCGATGTTCTTGATACCCGTGTGCCGTATGAGATGCGTCTTCAGATTGCCGGCCTGCGCGAACTTCTTTCCGCATTGCACGCAACCGAAGTTCTTTTCGTTTGTGTGCGTCTCTAGGTGCCTCTGTAACAAGGTTTATAAAGACTTCTAGATATGTATAACTCAAAGGTGACCGACTGACATAGTGATATATTAATGCTCAGCTATTTCAGTGTTTATGATATATTGTTACCTTAAGGAAAATGAAAATGTTTTTAAAAAAGGCTACACTGTTGAGTTTTCTTGTGTGCTTCTTTCTCAACAGGTCAAACCACTGAAGCGCTTTTTTTTTCAAAGCATCAAAACGCATATTTTTAGTTTAGTATTTTAATCGTTTTTTATTATATTTTTGTATATTTTTTGACGTTCATAAGTGCTTTTTGTAAGCCTAATTTGAAATAAATGTTTTTGACTTTGACTTCGACTTTGAAACTACTGGACGGGTCGGGCTGAGGCATGCAGGTAGATGTTATGACGTAGGCATCCACTAAGAAAGCATTTTGATTTAATCTACTCCCAAAGGGATAAAAGTTTGTATGAAACTGAATCAATTTTAAACCAGCAAAATCTCAGCCATTGGACGGCTGAGATTTTGCATTAAAGCTACTATGACGTAGGCATCCCCTAGGAAAGGATTTTGTTAAATACCACCCCCAAGGGGATGGAAAATAATACTTCTAAAAGCTAGTCTACTATAAATCATATTAGGTAAATATGGCCGTTAATGCCAGAAGTTTCATCCATCTTTAGCCCCAATTCATTTTTCAAAGCATTAAATTCATATTTTTAGTTTAGTATTTTTAATTGTTTTTTATTATATTTATGTATATTTTTGACGTTCATAAGTGCTTTATGTAAGCCTAATTTGAATAAAGAATTTAGAATTTTTTGAAAAATAACACGTAAACATTGGAGCTAAACAGATATTTAAGAGATGAAATATGGTAAATCCTTACTTTGAATTATATTGGTACATCCCTTTAAAATCATGGTAAAATCACGACGAATCATGGCAGTTCCTATTGTTATTTAGCAACACTGTATTACCAATGCTTATGAATTATTAAATAAATTGAAATTGGAAAATAAAATGTAGAATAATATGTCATAAATTATCAAATTTAAAACAAATACAATTTCTCTGATACATTTTAACTTACTAGATAAGGTAAGTACGGATGGCAAACATTTTTAAGAGCATAATCACTAAAAATCGCTTCAACCCCAGATTTTTTTAGTTTATGTTTCTTCGTGATCGTGCATCTAGTTAAAGAAAGAATTGTTTTAAATTGAATTTTTCAGGTCGTCTCAAACACCTACAAGGCACCATTTACATAACAAACATGCGAAAATCTAATCGAAAGTCTTTTTATTTTTCTAAATTATCAAAATACCCAGCATCATTGATTCTGGAGCATAACCAAATGAAATGTCAGCCTATTCTTATTAAATCCCACCTTCAGATTGGAGAGTTGCACAAACTGGGCATCACACAAGTGGCACGCATGGTCCTTGACGCCGGCATGTATAAGCTCGTGGTTCTTGAGCACGTTCAAATACTTGAATCGCTTCCCGCACGCGCGACACTGGTACTTGCGGGCGCCCGCGTGAATGCGCGCGTGTGATTGCAAACTCTTCAGTGTTCTGAACGTTTTGTCGCAGTCCTCGCATTTTATGTCTGGCTGCAATGCATTTTGAACACTATAGATGGCAGCACTTAGTTTTCATCGATTTATATGCTTTCTGGATTTACTTAATTTTAATCAAAAAACTGTGACGAATAGACGCAATGAATATCTTTTGGAGCAACATAGACACGGGGATATTTTTTTATCATTTTGTGGCATATTCAATTATTGTGTAGACAATTTTAATTTATATAATATATTATATACACTACAGTGATAGCATAAGAATTAATAAAAGTAGAAGTTGTTTATAAATAAACAAATAATTGACATTCATTTTTTTATATACAATAGTTGTATATAAAAAAATGAATGTCAATTCCGGTTCAATAAAATGTATCAGAGTTATTGTAATTGAATTTATATGATAATAACTTACAGTGACAACTCACCTTTTTACCAAAATGGCTTCTCATATGTGCTTCGAAATTCTCATACTTCTGAAATGACTTTTCACATTTCGCACACTTTAATCTTGTACTTTGTCTTGTATTACTGCCTGAGCCAACATATTTTCTACGAGTTACAACTTTTCTGAAACAATGATAAACAATTAATCATTTCAGAGAAACAAGTCATCACATCATGTCATTATATGTCCCCACCGAGGGGCACAAGCCTACCCCTATATGTTTAGGGTGTATAGGCCGTAGTCTTCGACGCGGGCCTAGTGCGGATAGGCCAACTTCACGCACAACTCTTGAATTTCTACATAGGCGTGAGCAGATTTCCTCACAACGTTCTTTCACCATCAGAGCATCAGATAAATGTTCATATAACTTCGAAAAGACATAGGTACGTGGCTTCATTAGAACCTGCACCCTCCATATGGGAAGGCAATACAGTCCATCACAATTAGCCAATGAGGCTCAGACAAACAAGTGATAAAAAAATATATAAAGGATCTTTTAATGCAGAGCATTTTGTACCAGTACTTTAAATAAATGAATTATTATCAACATTACCTGGGTCATATGAAAAATAAAATATTGACAATCTAGATAGCATACTTATCATCTGCTCCTTTAAAGTTAGGGATCTGTTCTATAAACAGGCATGTAATTATTTTATTCTATACTCTTTGAACTCAGGTTTTATTATAAATGTTGTCGTCTTGTAGGACATAGGATGTTTGTCAAATCTTTACTTCTTTACCTTGTTAAGACATCTTCTTGGTTATCTGTACTACTCTCTTCACTGGAACTACTGTCTTCATCATTTGTAGAATCTAAATCCCCAGTATTCAATTGTGCCTCTGCCTTTACCTGAAATAACATTTGAGTTATAAATTCCACTGCTTGATTAAGCTTTCCCAACCAATCTGATTTCAGGGATAAAGGGTTATTTAACTTAGTAATTACAATTGAAAACAACTGGTCAATGCAGCTTTATAGGCATACTGTTATATTGTAAGTAACTGTACATTTGTGCCTAAAATAATCTATTCAAAAAAAGATGTTAATTTAAACTACATTTTTTTATAACTATAATAAATTATTTCATTGAAGCCATTAAAAAATGCCTGTGCTTTTATAGCATGTTAATCTGATGATCCTAAATAGGCTGCTAAGATGGTGTTTGTTACAGCAAAAAAACAATCCAATGCAATGAATTGCACACCAATCAATGCACAAAAACTAAACTTCAAAAAGAATGATACTAAAACAATAGATAAAATTATGGCCTTACCTTGGATAATTTGGCTATTTGTTGTTTCAGAATTGTGTTAGATCTTATAGCCACTTCTTTAAAGAAAAATAATTTATTAAGAGACTCAAGGCATTTTTGGCAAATTTGTTTCGGCAGTTCATCCATTTTAGACACCTGAAAAAAATATAATTAGTTTAACATTACGAACAAAGTAATATTTCTTTGATATTTTTAAAGTCTACAGAGCAAGTAAACAAGATTAGTTTAAAAAACATTTTGACATTTTAGGTATATGTAAATTACACTTTTAACATTAATGAACAAATAGAACACATCGAAATCAATATAAAATACCTCTACTGATGTGCAGTATTTATACATTTCTGGAGTGCACACGAGAAACAAATCTTTGAATGGGCCGGTATCGGACAGACAAGCTCTGCAAATTTTAGTAAAATCTACCGAATCTTCCATTGCAATCTTGTTTTAAAATAAAAAGTAACAGGTTTTTAGATGGTTTTATACATATCTGCGTTTAAAAAACAGGAATTGAATTTGTTTATACTTCCTTCGCTTTGACAGAAATGACATTTGATATGACGTAATAAAAATCATTTGACAACAGACAAGTGTCAACTAAAATAATGTTGCCTTTAAATTGCCAGTCAAAATTACTTTACTTTTTCATACTAATTGAATAAATTTTCTATGGTATTTCGACATTCGAGAGTCGAAATTCGGAAGTTTAATCCACTTGCCGGACGCGCGATAGGATAAGACCACTATTTCTATTCCTCTGTTCCTAGCTAAAGCTCTGAAAAGACTTATTTAATACTGTTAACTGTAAAATACTCATCTCTTTTTTGACCTAAGAGTATCACCAACAATGTGTTTCTTTGCAGGACACCGACAAAGCATTCGTGTAGAAGATTTATTATAATTCCCTGCATGCGTGTTAATTCCGCCGGCGAACGACCTATTATAGGGCACAGGCCTTCCCGCACAACGAGGCTATAGGAAGATCGATCCGTAACATTATCCTCCACGCGGGTCCAATGCGGATTGGTGGATGGCCACTTATATTATAAATTTTTCATAGGGTGGTCCTAGTAATATTCATGGAGTCATGTAATTTGTATATCCTCAATGCTCAAATTAGCTCAAGAACAACTATAAGTCTCGGATTTTCTCAGTAAGTTTCTCTCTATTAATCGACTCTGTAACTTCTTACCGATTGCTTCCAAAATTACACGTTTCCTTCATTACGCAGCTATTTGTTGTTATCCATTTTACGACAACAATAAATATATTTCCTGCCAACTACAAAAAGATCCCATTCTCTCAGTTATTTTAAAATCCTTTGTTGTCCCCTCAGTTCGCACCTATCCATTTTCAAGATCCGCGTTATAGCTCATTTATCATTTTCTGTCACTTATTGTTTGTTGACTCAACCCAATGTTCTCCTTGTTCGGAGTAACTGTTATGAGAAATGAAACTTAGGCTATATAAAGTGATGTGGAGGAACATGCAACTGCAAATCAAAATGCATTTTTTGGATTCAGAAAACTAGGATATTTATAATTTAAGGAATTAGAGGGTGGTATTTAAACTGTAAAAATACTTTTATGAAGGAAAATTTCGCAGGAACTAAGACAAACATACACAATTACTGTTTATTGTAATGATTAGTCATCTTAACAACTGCTCTAATCTCTTTAATGAGTTCCCGGGTTAATTTTATAAATGACATCTATGTAAGTTATCTGCTTGATTTCTATATAAATAGCATAAGTATATAAGTTGATGATAAGTTATTTCCACTACTTAGTAAGCCATGCGTTGCCTTTAATGTACCGGCTCGATCGGAGTGATAGCACTGGACTTTTCAGACGAAAATATACTTAGTTAAGTAGCTATTCAACATACACACAAGTGAAGATAACATTATTATTTATATTCATCATCAGCTTAGTCAATGTCCCGCCTAGGGGCACGAGCCTACCCGTATAGGGTGACTAGGCCTTAGTCGTCCACGCGGGCTCAGTGCTGATTGGTCGACTTCACGCACAACCTTTAAATCTCTTCGCAGGCGTTCGCAGGTTTCCTCACGATGTGTTTGCCTTCACCGTAAGAGCGTCGGATAACGTATGTACATATAATTTCGAAGGCACATTGGTACGCGGCGGGATTTGAACCTGCGCCCAACCGGTCGGAAGGCAGTCAAAAAGAAAACAGTCCACACCATTGAGCCACCGACGCTCTTATAATTTATATTATTTGTACATTATATAACGAGTACCTATCCATATCATAGATAAACTCTTTAGATAACACTGGTACTATAAATTACACAGTAGTTAAACGGTAAGTAATAATAATAATAATTACTTTGAAGTAAGTGTACACAAACACCCTAATACATATCTACAACTTTTGATTTCATAAAATGTGTCAAGTCCAGTAGGCAGGGCTAGATTTAAACTTGTTGCCGCCATTTAAGTGTCGTGATTTGAAGTTCATTTATTTAACTAGAATAAATAGGTTATAGATAAGTTTATTTCCACTATCCAAAATATACTGCCCTATAAAATTTGCCGCCCTGGGCCAATGATATTCTGTATATATAAAGGTAGATACGCCAAAGAGAGTACAGTTTGCACTCTTTTGTTTAGGTAAATGTACGCTCATTCGAAATATGTGTATGTGTGCTGCTGTCACTGCATTCGGAACACTTTATTCGATTATTTTGTGAGCATATCACGAATTTATACTTTTTTACATTATTGTCCTGGGAACTAGTCCCGACTACAATAGTAGGTAGGTACCTACCTAAGTATGTAAACAATTACCTAATTACAAAACAATCAAATATAATAACGACACAATATTCAATAACTATAAATTTTAAATTATTTTTATACATGATGAGCGATGGGTTTACCGTTGTATAATGAACAAAAATGTTATCTCGGAACCCGTTTTAAAAACCCGTTAAAACATCTGTAGGTCCCACATGATGTAGGTGCTAACGGTAAGGAAGTGAAAATAAGACGTAGGAAACATTATTTCATTCATTAAGTTGTCATTTTTAGTAACAGCGAGTAAATGTAGGGATTTATCGTTCATCTCTGTTTGCAATAGTTAATTAAGTGCCACTATATCGATTAGTTACTTAACTACATTTTAGGTTAAATAGATAAGATTAGAAATCACTTTAAAAACGACTGCAGTACCTTTATCATTGGACATCATAACCCCTTCTAATAAAGATAGTGAGCAAAAACATCGTCAAGTGCATGCTTTGTTAAATCAAGTGTGTGTGGTGAATCACTTGAGCAACGCGACGTGTATCGCTAAATGTAGCGTTTGAATACGTAGGCATGCATTGCCGGCGTTGATAAGAACCATTCAGCCAGTCAGTCGCTTGTTTGTTGTGCATCGACGCGATTGTGTACATTATTACTAGTAAGAACGGCGTAGAAAAATGGTTGATACCATTACAAACGACATTCCGGTTCTACAAATACCAAGTGATGAACGAGTGAGCCATCTCAGTGCTATTTTTCAAGGTGAATTTGCAAACAAGCCATCATTTATTGTTAGAGTACCAGGCCGGGTAAATATTATTGGAGAGCACATCGATTATTGCGGCTATCCAGTGTTGCCATTGGCATTGGAACAAGATATCCTGATTGCTGGTAGAGTAATAAATAGTTTGGAACTGAATTTAAGAAATTCAAACAAAAAGTATGCAAAGTACAATACCAAATTGAATAAATTTGATGAAATTGAAATCATGCCCAATGAAGATGGTAAACCCTATTGGTATAACTATGTTCTTTGCGGAGTGAAAGGAGCGTTGGAGTATTTAAAAAATGACATTATATATGGACTGCAGCTTTGTATCGACGGTAACATACCCCCAGCGTCAGGTCTGTCAAGTTCATCAGCTCTAGTCAGTGCTGCTACTCTTGCCTTTCTATATGCACAAAATGCTGTTCCTAGTAAGACTAGCATTGCTTCATTATGTGCAAAAAGCGAGAGATACATCGGCACTCAAGGGGGTGGCATGGATCAAGCTATAGCTTTCTTAGCAGAAAAATATAGTGCGCAGTATATAACGTTTGACCCTCTTAAAGCCAAACCCGTAGCACTTCCCGAAGACGCTGCATTTGTAGTAGCTCATAGTTTAGCTGAGGCTAATAAAGCTGCAACGAACGATTTTAATAGACGTGTCATAGAATGTAGATTAGCTGCAAAAATTATTGCAGTTTCTAATGGAGTATCGCTAGATAACAAAATTATAACACTGAGTCAAGTTCAGAAATATTTAAATAAGACCTTGGACGAAATGATTACACTACTGAATAATTTACTAGTTTATAGTATCTACACAAAAGAGCAAGTATGTGATTTATTGAATATAACTGAAGAAGATTTGGATGAATTTTACCTTACGCCTAATACAAAGCATCTAAAGGAGTTTAAACTAAACAGAGAGCCCTTCATGTTTACGAAGAGGCCAAAAGGGTTGAGAATTTCAAAAACATATGCGAACGGCTCTGTGAAATCTTCAGATAGTAATGGGATTACAAACGGATCTATTACATGTATGAATGGTAACGGTAACACGAACAACACGCTTAGTATTTTAGGAGAGCTAATGTCACAGAGCCATGAAAGCCTGAAAACATTATATGAATGTTCACATGTTAACTTGGATTACCTCGTTGATTTATCAAAGGAAATGAATGTCCATGCACGATTAACTGGGGCAGGTTGGGGAGGTTGCATTGTAGCATTATGTCCAAAGGAAACGGTCGATAAGTACATAGAAATGCTAGTTGATAAATTTTATGTTCAACATTGTAAAGTTGATACGAAGATTGCTCACACGTACGTGTTTGCCACGACACCAAACCACGGTGCTGTGATATACAAATGAAATTATTATTCACAAGCACTTTTCGTGCAGTTATTAATCATTACAAAATCAATGTAAAATGTAAGACATCATAAATTAAAAAGCATTTATATATGCCAAGTATTGTTCGCATTTATTTAAGGATATAAGGAATATTATTACTTCTAATGTTAATAAACTTTATTAAATAGTTCACGTTTTTTTTAACCTAACTCAATATCATGTGTAACCAATTATTCACATATTTATTAAAGACATACATAGGTTGGTAATATTTAATAGGAATAATCAACTTATACCATACATAAATTAAGTTAACATGAAGGTATATGTTCATGATTACCAGCGTCAGTGCGTTGATAACAGGGCTGCCACCTTTAAGGGGAAAAAAATCGAGACGATCGGGAATGCTTCAATGACGTTCGAAGTTAGGTCCAATCATATTATGACGCACAGTTTAAGTAAATAAAACTTTATTTTGAATTTATCATATAAATCTATAATCATCAGCTCATTAAACGTCCCCACCGCGGGGCACTAGCGTACCCGTACGCGGGTGTATAGGCGTAAAGTCTGTTTCACGAAAGAAGTCCCACAGACGTTGCGCCACTGTCGCCAGACGAAATGATACCAGTACTAAGAAAAATATTGACCAACTTTAAATTGAAGGATAATAATTAAAATATTGTATACTGTTTAAATAAAACAAGTTAAATATTTTATAAAATAAAACACAAATACATTTTAGATATGTTGTCATTTTGCATTTACCCTTTAACTGGCGCAGTTGCATATTATATGCAACAGACTCGACAGATTTTTAATGTGTCTGGAATCACGGCGAACAATAGTTTCAAGATTTAAAACATACTTTCTAATCAGTAATTCATTATTTGATTGTGGGTTATACTTGGCTATTGCCCCTTTTGCAATTACGGCATGCATCTGAAGTTTCCAGTTCAAGTAATACATTAAAAAGATTTTGTAATTATTAATGATGTTGTGTATTTATTTGTTACTTAGATACATTTTTATGTTGCAACTGAGCAGATATTTGTCTTTTAGAGCAAATAAATGATTTATCTATCTAACTATACGAATATTTTGGCTATTATAAACTTGACTGTAATAAACTCAAGTTTGCTGGGTTCATCGTATAAATGGAACCCATTAAAGTTGAATTTTATTGGATGCCGTGTTTACTTCAGATGTTGTTCTGGAATAGCTACTATTATTGGGATACAATGAAACTACAATAATGCAACTTGATCTGTTGGATGAGAACAATTATTTGAACTCAGGTTCAGACCTTATACTATTTAAGGATAATAATCTTGGCGCGGGCAATGACGTACACTGCCATCTTTTTATAAATTAAACTACTATAAAATGAGACTTGTGAACGGAAAGAGCGATATCTATTTATATTTACATAAAATGGCAGGTGTCTTAAACATGCCGCTTTCGTACTTTTTTGTGTTGCTTATAAGATTTTCCGGCTCATTTGCAATTAAATTATGAAATTAATAGTTTTTTTTTAACTAAAGATAGCTTATTTCGATTACGTCGCAATAATTGTTAAATGTTGTCTCTTATAGTAAATTCCACAGTGCAAAAGTAAAACTCCAATCAAATCAGCAAAAATGTTTATATGGCAACTCTAAAAAGTCCCTATTATGGCGGCGGGTCTCCTGTAAAAATGGTTGTGTGATATTCAATCACATTGATTTTTATTTCGCTTGCAAAAACGCTTCCAACGTTGACAAAATATGTCGAATATAACTTTTTTACAACTATTGGTATCATGAAAAATACATATAACGCTTTGATGGAGTTAAAACTCACCAAAATCTATTACAACAACTCAATTCATAGAATTGGCAAACGACAATATGGCCGATTTGTCAAATTTAGTTCTACAAATCGCCGCGGGACTTCTTTCGTGAAACAGACTTTAGGTGTCTTCACACACAACCTTTGAATCTCTTCGTAGGCGTGCGCGGGTTTCCTCACGATGTTTTCCTTTACGTATAGATAACGTACATATAATCTTGAAAATTCGATAACACATTGGTACGTGGCGGTATTCGATCCATCGCTTTCCCGTCAGGAGTCACAGCATTGAGCCACCGACGCTCGTTGTATGTAAATCAAATAATCATTTAAATGATTACGTTTTCCAATACGTTTTCCTTTGTTACGAGCCGATTTTAATAATATAATATTAAGTTTGTTATTAATGATGTTATTTGAGAGATCCTTTCGCATATTGTCAAAAATCGGGACAAAATCTATAGGCCGTCGGGGCCCGGGACAATGCCTTCGATTTGGGACTGAGCCGGCCTGGGATGGGTGGCAACTCGAGTTGATAACCATAGATGACGATTACTTGTTTACAAATTAAATGACCCAAAGATAATGGGTCGACAGTAAATCGCAGAATAAATCTTATTTTGAATTATTATAGGTTATGTATAATACAATACGCCTCTTTGAAATTCAATGTGATGAAAAAGAGAACATAAGTATTTACATTTCATTTATGAATTCATCTAACCCCTACGCTAATTAAGGAAGAACTGATCGGAATTTCATCAATCAATCAATCAGCCAACATTCGTCCACCGCTGAACATAGGCCTCCCCAAAGAGCGCCAACCATCCCGATCCTGAGCAGCCCGCATCCATCCTCCGCCGGCAACCCTTCGCAAGTCATCAGACCACCGCGCCACAGGACGTCCCACGCTACGCTTGCCCAAAAGAGGTCTCCACTCCAATACGTTCCGGCTCCATCGTCCATCGGATCGTCTAGAGACATGGCCAGCCCAATTCCACTTCAAAGTGCCGATTCTTCGCGCAATGTCGACGACCTTAGTTCTCCGTCGGATAACATCATTACGGATTCTGTCCGCCAGAGATATTCCGAGCATAGCACGCTCCATAGCACGCTGAGCGACCTTAAACTTACGGACCAGCCCCACGGTAAGAGTCCAAGTCTCCGCTCCGTACGTCATCACAGGCAAGACACACTGATCACAAACTCTCGTCTTGAGGGACTGAGGAACCGAAGACTCAAAGATATGACGCAGCCTCCCAAACGCCGCCCAGCCCAAGCATATCCTTCTATTCGCTTCCTTTTCAAAGCTGCGCTTGCCAAACTGTATAATTTGGCCCAGGTACACATACTCCTGCACAGCTTCTATTGTAACGCGGTCAACGACTACAGGTCTCGCCCGACTATTAAACATGACTTTAGTCTTATCAAGGTTCATCCCGAGACCTATTTGTCTTGAGGAACAGCTAAGACTGGTCAACATCTCCTCCAGATCTTGCAGAGATTCAGCCATGATGACAATCATCATCAGCTCATTAAACGGCCCCACCGAGGGGCACGGATCCTACCCGTATAGGGTGATTAGGCCTTAGTCGTCCACGCGGGCCCAGTGCGGATTGGACGACTTCACACACAACCTTTGAATCTCTTCGCAGGCGTGCATGATGACAATGTCTTCGGCAAATCGCAGGTGCGAAATGAACTGACCATTAACATTGATACCCCGTCCTTTCCAATCGAGTGTCTTAAAGACGTCCTCCAGCGCATTGGTAAACAGTTTCGGAGATATTACATCTCCCTGTCTAACCCCTCGATGCAGCTGGATTGGTCTTGTACTCTTTCCATGTACTTGGACGGTCATTGTTGCAGCCTCATACAGACATCTCAGCACCTGGACATAGCGGCAATCGATAAGACATCTCTGCATAGAATCTAGAACAGCCCACGTCTCGACGGTGTCAAATGCCTTCTCGTAGTCCACATACGCAAGGCAGAGAGGTTGATTGTATTCCTCACATTTTTGGATTATTTGCCTCAGAGTGTGTATATGGTCTACCGTACCGAACCCCCTCCGAAACCCAGCCTGCTCCACCGGTTGGAATTCGTCCATTTTCTGGGCGAGACGATTAGTTATTACCCTCGAGAACAACTTGTAAATATGACTTAAGAGGGAGATGGGGCGGAATTTACATAATACCTATTTCATAAATGAAGTTAAATTCTGTTTATAGAAGTTAATAGAAGATTACTATTAATACAGCTACAGCGCTTACTCAAAAACACATACCTATTGCACAAAACATCAGCGATCAAACTGATCCAATATCCAATTGACTGTTCCCTTGGTCTAGTTGTTTAGCGGATGATGAAGTTAAAAGATTATGAAGTGTAAGTGAATATCCTAGCAGAGCTATTAATATAAAGGATTGCAACATTTATATTATACCAATGATATTCTGTATAAAAAAGGTAGATACGCCAACAAAAAACCAGCGAATACAGTTGTAGGCTCTTTGTTTAGTCGCTTTCATAGATAATACAGCTAAAAGGAAGTTCGATACGGCGCTCGCAACGCACACGTGTATCAAGCTGCTTATAAATCCATTTAGGCTTTTAAAGTGCCGGCTTGTATTATAAGTAAGTACACTAACAATTCAGAAAAATAATCGCAGTCCACAGAATCACAAGTAAGTATGCATTACTATACATACGAACAAAGTCAATTTTTTAAAATTTAAAAGATATGTCATTATTCATTAATCTGGGGGCACGGCAGTGCCCCCGCCAAGTCGAGCGCGAAGCAAACACTGCCGTACCATCCTTTACAGGATCCATTTCGCCGCATTTTCAGGCCCCGATTTGAGAACCTTTGGATAATACCAGAGCGCTGAAATTTTCGTCATCTAGTAAGATATAATAACTTACTTTAAATCCAAAATTTCAAGTCTGTAGGTCATTTAGTTCCGACGTTAAGCGAAAGCAAAGTTTCGCATTTTCGACAGACACTCACTCACTCACTCATGATCATCAAAATAGAACTAGTACTTCCTGAATGAAGCACCTAGTTTTGTATCCTTGTGTACTCTTCAACGGCCAAGTCACACAACATTAACCATAATAATTAATTAATTGCAGTAAGGAACCTTAGACTTGGCACGTCTTTGTCTTGATTTCATTACTTTTTAGAGATAATCAAGCAGCTCCATCGAGACTTGGCTAGATTTTTTACAGAATGTTTTTGGTGGGATAAACTTTTCATTATTACAATAGTTTTGAAAAAAATAAATAAATTGTAGCATTAAACAATATCAACATAAATTAATTTATTAAGTTTTTCATTAAAAAATCAATAATCCTGTAAATAACATTTGTCAAGTAAAAAAATTAAAATTATTATTTATACAAATTGGTTTGAGCTTTTTTTTTCAAACTGACAACTGCTGTTGGCTGCAGATGGCCTTTACAGCTTCACCGGGCAATCGGCGAGCGGCGCTCAACCTTATGGTATTGAGCTTTTTAAAGCTCTGAGGCATCTTGTTAAATATCTTGGGTGCCATGCTAATCACACTTTTAGTATTCAATACTGTGGTTATGGCAGTGTGCAAACATAATCTATCTCCACCACGACGATTTCTAGTAACAGTATCTGACCACTTCGGAAATAAGGGAGGATTACATTTCACAAACACCGCTACCTCGTTTATGTACTGTGACGGAAGTGTTAAAATTTTATGTTTCAAGAACAATGGTTTACAGCTTTCTGTTGTCTTATAATACAAAGATACACTCAGCCTAATTCAAACAGACACATTCATGTACACAAAATGTTTTTACTGCCCGTGGATCAAACCCGGAATCCTTGGTGTAGTAGCCGATGTCTCAACCATTACACAACTTTGGGTCGTCAAAATATAAAAATAGTTAAAGTAAAACGTGAAATTAATATTTTGGATCCTGATTTTTAGACTAGGTGATATGGAATAACAACAAAGAATTCTGGTAGTTGTTTTTCTTGTTGCGTTAATGTGATAGAATTTGAATTGATCAATATTTATACAATACCTCCATACTACAACATTTTTGACATAATAAACTTCATCTTGATCGCGTAGACGCGCCACATTTGTTTTAAATACTGATTATTTCACTATAGCGAACCATTTTAAATCGATTTTTATACCTAAAATAAATACCGATGTTGGATATATGAAAATAAAAAATATCGACAATATATATCGATGTTTTTAGAAAAAAGTTTCGCTATTTTGATATATTCACTATATATCAAAATAGCGAATTTTTTTTCTAAAAATTTTTCCCCAAACCCACATGCCAGTCAGTGCCCAGTGCTGCCACCTAAACCCTTTTGGGCTTTATCTAGTACTTTTTAGTATAGGTGAACTATTTAGCCCGAAAAGGGCAATCTAGCTCTTTTTCACTGTCTTCAAAATATTACTAAAGTATTAGACCTAGACCTTTTTTAACTTCTCAGAAAGCCCCATTCCTAAAACTAAGGTGGCAACACTCAGTGCCAGCTGCCACTTGCTTGACTGACAGGTAAAAATTTTCAACTTGCATCAGCATCATGTATTCATTTTACAAAGTATCTTGCTTGTTATTTTCAATTATTACAGAAGTCGGTGAATATTAATTTGAAAATCATTAAAATAACACTGTACAGTCCCTTATTGTGATTTCTCAGCAAAATTATTCGATACATGTAAGTATACTTAAATTAGAATTTAGGGAACAAATACTTTGTTTTTAAAATCTATTATTTTATAAAATTTAACAATTTATAGCTTGCTTAGGAATAGCAGCTATGGTTTTATCAGAGGTATGTTCATCAAATGGAAATATTATGGTACGGTTAACAATTACCTATTGTTTGGAATTTCGTGCCTGCCCATAGGTTATATTTAATGTCTTTCCTACTTGTGTATGTTATATTTAACTTTGTCTGTTGATTTTTATATTAGATTTTGTGATGTAGTCCTGATATGAAAACAAATATCTCCCTTTTATTAATCACCCATCCATGTTACTTATGAATTACATTTAAATCCATCTCCAAATTTGGTATTAATTACTGAATTAATACTTGATCGTGTTCACGCTGCTGCTCATCCTTTGTTAAACGACCACTTATTGCATAATTTACATTGTTTAGCTGAAATGATAATATTGTAATTTTGACTTGCTATTCTGGCATATTCATGATTAATCCGTTAAATACTTATTTTTTGTAAATATAGGAAACAATTAAAGTAACTACAGCAACAAGTAAAAGAAGACTGAGAAGAAAAAAGTTAAAAGAAATTAGAAGAAACTCAAGTAAGTCTTTAAAAGCTGAAGAAAATTGTTTTACCAACCCTTTGCTGAATGGGATTGACAGCTCCAAAGCTTTAGATTTGCAAAATATTACAGCAGAGCCCACATCAAATCATAGTGATAACTCTATAAAAATGTCTTCTAACGAAGCAGCTAAATCAAGAGATCAAGTATTAGCTGCAAGGGAAGCAAAGAAATTAGCTAAACAAAAAGGCAAAAACAAAGATGCAGTGCATGTAGATTCAAATGAAGTTGCAGCCAGTAAGGATAAGAAGGAAGTTGTTAATCCTAGTAATGTTAATGTCAAAGAAAAAAAAGTAGATAGAGAAAATAAGGATGTGTCTAAGTCAGAGATTACCCCAGTCAAAAGCAAAGATGAAGTGGACAGGGCTGTTATAAAAGAAACATCTGTAAGCATTGATAAATCAAAAGATGAGGTTAAAGCTGAAAGAGCAGCTAAAAAAGCTGCAAAGCTAGCAAAGAAAAAGAAAGAAGGGGACAAAGAAGATAGTGAAATGACAGTAAAAGATGTGGTGGAGACTTTAAAAGATATTGTGACTGTTGCTAAGGAAGTTCAAGATGTTACTGCCAAGGTACAAGCTATCAATTTGGGTTCTAAAAAAGTAAGAAATTACGTAATTATCTAAAAAGTAAGAAATGTTAAAACCTAAAGGTTCTCTTATAAATGGTTAGTAGAAATGTGATAACACACATAGCAAGATAATTTCCAATCTGTCTCCTTAAGCTGAACATTGTTTAGGCTTTTGAGTTTAGATTAGTTAAGCTTTGTTTTATCATAACTACAAATGTATCGGTTTGCATTTTTATAATTTAACTTACTATCATGAAGTCAAATCAAAATTATTATGCCAAATATTTCAAATCCCATGCATTAATCATATTTAAAAACCACCTTAACCAATTACTAATTATATTATAGCCTGAAGAAAGTGCTCAAAAGAAATCTCAGGTGGAAATTAAACCTAAGCCAGAAGCAGAAGATGGTGGTAAAAGTAAAGCAGAGCTGAGAGCTGAAAGACGGGCCAAGCAGGAAGCACAACGAGCAGCCAAACAAACGGCGATGCAACAAAAGGAAAGTGCCCCAGCAAAAAAATCAAGTCCAGTTGAGTCCAAGCAAAAAGCTCAAGTAACAGTACCAGCTAAGGAGGTAAGGGATTGTTTTTTTTTTTCATTTTATAAGTCTATAGGACGCTCACCTGATGGTAAGTAATACACCTAACCATGCCAGAGTGACAGTGATTCATTGAGACCAAGAACTGTAAGACAGTTATTATCCTCCATCAATGCCGCTCTGCGCCCATGACCCGAGACAACAGATCTGAAACACAGAAGTGCATAACACTCCTTTTTCATGGAACGATATCTGGCACAGCAGTGGTACCAATCTAGACGACAGCATCGAGGCTGCCACCTAGTAAAGTATCTGTTTATTTGACAAACACAAACCCAATATTTTTTATAAAATAATACATTCTCTATAGCCATGTTGCTGGTTGTATGACAAAATTTATATATATAAAATATGACCTAAATATACATTTATTATATTTAGGTCAAATTTTATTTCTCTAAATTTCCAACTATAGCAGAGTTACCTTGTGGCAAGTGGTAATTAATGATTAAGTTCATGTATCTCAAACCGACAAAGTTTATTCATTCATAAGTGTGAAAGATAAGTTATTACGTTTCGAAAAACTAATTATATCTTTTTTATTGCAAATATTCGACTTCGAAACACTTTGTTACAAATAAAAGTTTTTGTTATTTGTCTTGGTTTTATTCCCAATTTTAGGTTAAATATAAAATCTATGTCATGTTGCAGGAAAGGCCGCCTAAAGCGGCATCTGTTGAAAAAACTAAATCAAAAACCCATCTAGCAAACCAGGTTGGCTGGTTCATAGATCTGGAGGTCCGTGACGAAGATGTTTTAAAGAAAGTCCCTATAAATTCTAAGTAAGTTTTAATACATTTAAAATTTAATGTTACTTAATATCGTTGAGGAGTGTCGGTGGCTCAATGGTGAGGACTGTTGCCTTCGATTTGAACGCAGGTTTAAATCCCAATGGTACCAATATGTTTTCGAATTTTCGAAATTATATGTACGCTATCCGACACTCGTATGGTGAAGCGAAATATTGTGAGGAAAGCTGCGCACGCCTGCGAAGAGATTCAAAGGTTGTGCGTGCAGTCGATCAATCTGCACTGGGCCCGCGTGGACGCCGGGGACGTTAAATGGTCTGTTGTTGAGTATATCATTGTTGTTATTTTAATGAGAATGCAACATGAGAGTATATTGTAAAGTGAAAAAACTAGCGCTGTGTGCATCATAAACAACACGTTTATTTTTAAAGTGTCATCTGTCTTTTGGTTTGGGGTCAGCCTTAGCTTTCTTTTGCCGTTACGTAGACGCCACTCGAGATCATTTCCTCTGGCACTGCTTTGCCTACTACTGCTAATTCTGTGCGCTAGGTCAATTTAGTATGGATCAAGGGCGGATCCAGGTTTGGCGCCAGGAGGGGGTCACATAGTAGTAGTCAAGTTAAGAACTTATAAGCTATTTTGATAATGTATGTTAGTATAGTACTTAAAATAGCTCGGGGGGGGGTCATGACCCCCATAAACCTCCCCCTGGATCCGCCGTTGGTATGGATGTCCTCATTTAGAACCTTTCATGGAAACACCTAACATAACCTTGCCTTGCTTGAACTACCTTGAGCCTATTTAAAAGTAGTCCACGACTACATTTTGTTTCTGCAAGTTTTTTTTCTATTTTCATTTGACATATTTATTTCTTTTTTACAGTTTGCACCCAGCCATAGTCAAATTAGGTGTACAATTGGCCACAAGAGTTGTTTGCGGCTCGAATGCCAGATGCATTGCTTTACTGGATGCTCTGAAAAATGTAAGTTATTATAATATCTTCTTATTTTTGTGGTTTTCGTATTATGAATAGGATTTATCTTAAAGCGTACCTACAGAACAATCCAGATGCTCACCTGATGGTAAGTGAGACGCCTGACCATGACATTTTTAAATATTTTTTATAGCTTATTATATTTTTTGAAAGTCCTAAAATCACGCTGCGTACACCGTTTACGGGTTACAGTCCTGACCAGTGAACTGTTTTATTTTAATGTGTATTATAAATAAATAAATCACGATTGAGAAACACTGTGCAAGCCACCCCCACCCCCTGGTGTTTTTATATAAATAAATAAAAGTGTTACTTTGTGTGTGTTTAATAAATAGATGGTGAAGGACTACACGCTGCCCGCTAAGACGGAGTTCGGTCGCGGTCTGGAGGCAGCTTTGGCGGCGAGCCTTCGGTACCTGTGGTCCATGAGGACGCCGTCTGCTTCGCAGACGAACGCGGTCAAGTTCTTCAGGCACAACCTTACGCAGCTACCGAACAACGTCGACGAGTTTGATGTATGTATTTAAACGTAATTTAAATTTAAAAAAAAATGATTTTATTCTCCACAGGTATTTTAAAAAATGACGAGATTCAAAGGTTGTGCGTGAAGTCGGCCAATCCGCACTGGGCCCACGTGGACGACAAACCAGCGTACGCCTACGAAGAGATTCAAAGGTTGTGCGTGAAGGCGGCCTATAGGCCTACGACTGTAGGCTCATGCCCCGGTGCCTCGTCCTCGGTGGGGACGTTTAATAAACTGTTGTAATGATTTTAAATAATTCTGTTGTCGCAGACTTATTGCTTAGAGAAATTTCTTCTCGATTAACTCACAAATCATCATCGACCTCTAGTGATGCTTTATTAAGTAGGATAGGTAATTGCTATAAAGCCAATGCTCTTCAAATACTCGAGTAAAGCATATTAATACCAGTAATGATGCTTGTCTTTGCCCTCTTTGCTATTATGTGCATTCACATTTTAAATGTCAACCCATTTTACTGACTTAATGTGGTTTATCATTTAAGACTACAAAATTGGTATGTCGACTAGGTTAAAATAAAATGAAAGCATTTGAAAAAAATTATTACAAATCAACATATTGCCATAACCTTTAATTTTTCAATTAAAAAATGTCATAAAAAGTGCGTTAATTGATAATTTAACACAGTGACATCATAGTTTTGTATATACATCGATTAAAAGTAGCTCAGTTGACTTCTCAACAACCCTATTATGCTCCGTTATTATATTCACAGTAAGTAAAAAATAATTATCATTAGCTCATTATACGTCCCCACCGAGCCTACCCGTATAGGGAGTATAGGCCTTAGTCGTCCACGGGGGCCCCGTGCGGATTGGACGACTTCACATACAACCTTTGAATCTCTTCCCAGGCGTGCGCAGGCTTTCTCACGATGTTTTCCTTCACCGTAAGAGCGTCATATAAACGTACATATAATTTTGAAAAATAATTATACGGTATTTGAACCGGTATCCTTCAGATCGGAACGTAACAGTCCACTCCAATGAAACGCCGATGCTTATCAGCGTCAACAAAATTTAAACTTGGTAAATTAACCTTTTTCAAAATTGAATTGGTAGATTTTCATACAATTACTATTATTATGCTTTACGTATCATCGTCAAATAAAGTGATAAAAAGAAAAAGAAAAATATTCCATGTAGATCTCGATTACGGGATTCCGATTCTGTAAAGAAAGTTATAATACCAGTAACTCTAATGTATTTATGGCAACATGGGCAGTAATTTTGTCCTCAAATTTAATGATGTTGAAAAATATGTTGCCTTTTTAACGACATAATATTCTGTCTTGTATAAGCAATTATAACCATAGATTATGACCATATTTGCCCCTCATTTTTATCAATGTGCAGGGCTGAAGTACATTAGAAGATAAACCAATTCTCTTGTTTTGTTTTAGGCCAAGAAAACACTGCAAGAAGAGATAGACCGGTACATTCGCGAGCAGATCGACATGGCGGGCGAGGCGATCAGCCTGGCCGTACGTAACAAGATATGCGATGGAGACAGCATACTCACTTACGGGTGGTAAGTCATAGATATATATAAATAAATGTCCACTGATACATACCGCCATTTAGCCCCAAACTAAGCATTAGCCTGTAATATGGATACTAAACAACGGATAAACATACTTATATACATTTATTATTGTTAATACATACATAATATACAAAGAAAACACCCAGACTTATACAAACATACATGTTGTACTGCCCAGAGATCGAACCCGGTCGATGTAAAGGCCAATGTCTCAACCATTGCACCAAATGGGTCGTCATACAGGCATGATTTGGCACTAATGGGCTGGCTCGACCTGAGTGATACTACGTCTCATAGACAAATAGTCATTCATCCGAGAAAAATGAAGTGGTACTGAATCTGTACTGCCATGGCTACTGCAGGGTGATGATGATGACTATAATTAATGACAACATAGCTAAATATCAAACGTGTGGTGTGGTCCAGCTCGTTGCTGATCGAGCATATCCTGACGAGTAGGTGAGTGTCGGGTGATATTTCCCAATTTGGTTAGTACATTGAAGGCTGCGTCACCTGATAGTCCGACAAGAAAGAATATTGCCATAGGATTTTGTAATTGAGGCTACTTGTTTGTATCTTTCAATATATTAAGAGCATTTCATTTATTGAGAGTATAAACTGTCTCTAACTTAATAAATGAACGTATGTGGTGCAGCTCGTCGCTGATCGAGCGTATCCTGACGAGTGCGTGGGAGTGTGGCGTGAAGTACCGGTGCGTGGTGGTCGGGGCGAGGGTGGCTGGCTAGGGTCGGTCTACTTGACCTGCTTGCTTGACTAAATACGCTGATTTCACAGCCATTATCTCTATTATGCTCACTTTTTGCGATTTTAGCCCCAGTTTGGTTGAGATATTGCAGGCTGAATCACCAGACTGACTCAAAATGATGATCCTATGCCTCGGAAGTACTAACGGCATATTAACACATTCAGTGCTACTGACTCCCTATGAGTCCAAGTATAAGTCTTAGTAAATTTATTGTAGTGCCGTCCGACGACGTCTCGTCTAGCGACTTTAAGCGAGTCCATCGCACAATCTAGCTAGTTTCCGAGAAAAATGTAGTGGCAATAAATTTATAAGCTTATGTCTTCTTCACGACTGCTATAAGGTGATGATGATGACTATAATTAATGACAACGTAGCTAAATATCAAACGTGTGTGTGTCCAGCTCGTTGCTGATCGAGCATATCCTGACGAGTAGGTGAGTGTCGGGTGATATTTCCCAATTTGGTTAGTACATTGAAGGCTGCGTCACCTGATAGTCCGACAAGAAAGAATATTGCCATAGATTTTGTAATTGAGGCTACTTGTTTGTATCTTTCAATATATTAAGAGCATTTCATTTATTGAGAGTGTAAACTGTCTCTAACTTAATAAATGAACGTATGTGGTGCAGCTCGTCGCTGATCGAGCGTATCCTGACGAGTGCGTGGGAGTGTGGCGTGAAGTACCGGTGCGTGGTGGTCGGGGCGAGGGTGGCTGGCTAGGGTCGGTGTACTTGACCTGCTTACTTGACTAAATACGCTGATTTCACAGCCATTATCTCTATTATGTTCACTTTTTGCAATTTTGTCCCATGTTGGTTGAGACTTTGCAGGCTGAGACACCTGATGGTCTGAAATGAAAGCACATTGTCGTGGCAGTTTGTATTTCAAGCTACTGATATGTTTGTATCTCTTAGCAATGTGTTGAGAGTATGTCTTATAAACTGTCCCTAATTTAAGGCGCCAGACACAATAGATTTTCTGTTGTCTGTATTCCCGACGTTCAATGGGTTAATAAATAAACATGTGATCCAGTTCGTCTCTGATCGAGCGTATCCTGACGAGTGCGTGGGAGTGTGGCGTGAAGTACCGGTGCGTGGTGGTCGGGGTGAGGTTGGGTGCGGCGTACTAGGGTTGGTCAACTTGACTTGCTAACTTGCGTAGTTAGTCAACTACGCTGATTTCACAGCCATCCAATGCGTTTTATGCGAATTTTTCCCAGTTTGGTAAGGACATTGAGGAATCACCTGAGAGTCCGAAATCAAAGCAGATTGTCTGGCAGGTTGTATTTCAGGCTACCTATAAGAATGTCTTATAAACTGTTCCTAACTTAATAAATGAAAGTATTTGATCCAGTTCGTCGCTGATCGAGCGTATCCTGACGAGTGCGTGGGAGTGTGGCGTGAAGTACCGGTGCGTGGTGGTGGGTTCGAGGGTGGGCGCGGCGGGGGAGGGGGCCCGCGGCCTGGCGAGGCGGCTGGCTAGGACCGGCCTGCCCACTTGCTACGCCGACTTCACGGCCATCACTCGGCTTATGCCTATGGTGAGTATAGAATACTTAAATTTTACTTTATATAAATAAGGTAAGCTCACGTGTGCACAATCGTGAGTTTACTGCAAAGATCGATTCAAAAAAAGATTCAAGCGTCGAAGGGGCAGCCATGACCGAAAACGGTCGGATCTTTCATTCATTCATTCAATTAAATAAAGATCTACTGACATTGACACACACACTGTAATATGGGTATTAAACAACGGATAAAGTATATAAGCATTATATACTTTTTTTGTAAATACGTACATATTGTACATAGAAAACACCTATACCAATACAAATAGACATGTTCATGCTCACAAATGTTTGTACTGCCCGGGGATCGAACCCGGAACCCTTAGTATAGTCGACGTCTCAACCATAACACCAAATGGGTCTTCAACGGTAACAAAGCATGCTAATTTAATATGTATGTCATATCTATACATATAAATAATAATGGAACTGTGACTGTTTGTAATATTGAAACATTTTTTCTTCATGCATACTCCGATCAAGGGAACCAAAGATGCATACTCTGGGTGCGCGAAGTTAAGCCGCGAACATTGGGCCAATTTGATAATGGCCCGTTTTAACTCACTATATTAATTGACTTGGTTGTTTTGCTAATATACTATGTGTGTCTACCCACACAGGTGAATACAGTGGTGTTGACGCCTTATTTAAAGCGCGTGGTTGTTTTATGCGATAAACGCTTTGTTACACGCAATGCGATTAATGCACATCATTTCATATTAGGTAATACAATTACAAACCATACAAACAAACATGTGCATTGCTTTATGCACATATAATATGTGCGTACGACGTATTGCGTCTCACGCTGCGCTTGCCGCTGCCTAAAACATTTTTTTTATTTGGGTAAAAAAACAATGTAGAACAATATTTGCTTACAAATAACATGAAAAAAGTGCTATTTCTACACCAGCATCATTTACCACAGATTAATAAATACATAGTGAATAAAGAGTGGCAACAACTACTTAAGACACACTGATTCTACAAAAGATGAAATGATGACATAATACTGAGAAATCGTTACATAATAGTAGGAACATTTATTAACAAAGTAGTTCACATAAAACACATGAGTGCAGATACACAAACAGTGAGCATTGATTTGCAAACAAGGAATGATACATTTTTAAGATTACATTAAACTTAATGTTGAAACATAAGTATATACAATGGTTTGAAATTATATTACCTGATATAAAATTATGTGCATTTATCGTATTGCGTGTAGGTAGGTGGTAGACTCGGCACCGAGTCATCTAGGTAGGTACCAACATAGTGCCAGATATCCTCCCGTAAAATAGGAGTGTTTTGCACTTCTGTGTTTCGAGATGAGGGCACTGCAGCTAGTAAAATTGCCGGGTATAAGAGACCTAACATCAGGTGACGGGTGCAGAGCAGTATTGACGGAAAAATAATGACTACCTACTGTTATTAATTTCCTTCAACATTGTTTCTGTCAGGCGTATCACTTACCACCAGGTGAGCGCACTGTCCGCCCCGTTGACTTATGACATAACTAGCTTTTGCCCGCGGCTTCGCTCGCATTAAATTCGGGATAACACGGTACTTTCATTTATCACTATACATAGGATTTCCCCTCCCTCGAACTTTAAAGGTTTCGGGGTCAATTTCAGATTTTTCTTAGCAAAAAATATGTTATAGTGAGCTAACCTTAAAAGATAGACATATGCTGTCGCGGACTTTTTTGTAGACCTTTAAAAGGAGAACAATAATCTCATACATGACTTTTGTGTAACTTTAACCGTTTACGCAGCGTACGCAGCGGAAGCTCGAAGTATGAAAAAATACCCCCAATTTTGAAACATTCTTCATTGCTGCTCCGCTTCTGTTACTCGTAACGTGATGATATATAGCCTATAGCCTTCCTCGATAAAAAAGCTATCTAACACTGAAAGAATTTTTCAAATCGAACCAGTAGTTCCTGAGATTAGCGCGTTCAAACAAACAATATTCAGCTTTATATATTAGTATAGATAAAAGTAACGCTGCGTTTATCGCATAAAACAACCACGCGTTTAAGGCACTGAATTGCTATAGTGAAATGTCCGTTGACTAGGTGGACAAGGTGGTGTTAGGCGCCCGTTGTGTACTGGGCGCTGGGTCGGTATGCGGCGCGGCGGGGTCTCGGGGCGTGGCGCTGGCGGCCGCCGCTGCCAACGTGCCCGCTACTCGTGGCCTGCGAAACGCACAAGTTCTCTGACAAAGTGCACACCGACACCATAGTTTACGACGATATTGGTGAGTTTTTTTTTTATGTTACAAGTGTACAGGTCGGTCTGGACGTTCACATGATGGTAAGTGATACGCCAGACCATGACGAGCGGCATTAAAGGAGACCAACAACTGACAGACAGTTATTATTCTCCGTCAATGCCGCACTGCGTCCGTCACCCAGAACAGATGTAAGGTCTCTTATACCCAGTAATTTCACTAGCTACAGTGCCCTTATCCCGAAACACAAAAGTGCATAACACTTCTGTTTCACGGGATAATATCTGGCAATGCGTTGGTAACTACCTAGACGACTCAGTATCGAGTCTACCACCTAGTATGACCTATTTTTTGTTATGTTATTATAACTTATAAGTGTACAGCAGTGGTGTGCACTCAATATATGAAAGTAAGCAGTGCATACAACATATCAAATGATTACCACTTATTTGGCCATTTTCCTCTTCAGACTCGAAACCATAGGCAATCTGCTGTCATCAACAGCACTCACTTTGTCAAAAGTATAAATTTATTTATTGTTTTTGCGATTAGTGTCGCTCACTTTGCATACCCTACTCGAAATCTCTAATAGCCGACGTCTCAACCATCACAGCAGATGTGTCGTCAAACATAAATGGTATGTAATTAGTAAAATAATTATTTGTAATTAGTAAAGTTCAGTCAGTATGTTGTTAAGTCAAAAGCTTCAATTTAGGTGATTGGCGTGCCTAACCTTTATTATAAATAAACAGGTGATCCAGACGAGTTGATCGACACAACTGACGAGAATTCACCCCTGAAGGACTGGCGCTCGAATCCTAACCTGATGCCGTTGAATTTGCGATACGACGTGACTCCGCCCAGCCTCGTGACTGCTGTAGTAACAGAATTGGCCGTGCTGCCTTGTACTAGTGCTCCTGTAGTCTTACGCTTCAAGCTAGCCGAATATGGTATGCAGGCTTAAACATAAATGTTTGAGTTACTGCATACTTCAAGGCTGTGTGTACATGGATTCTGTTGCCAACCGTTATAATTAGTTCAATTTGATATTTGTTTTTTTTTCTTGTTATGCACATGCTCGCACATGTTATTGCTAATGACAAGTGTCGTTACTTTTGAAATCGTCCCTAGATTTTATTTTATGCCTATCTAGTTTATTATGTACATAGATTTTTCAAGGATTTGATAATTTCACTAAAACCATAATTTATAACTGAAGTGAGTAAAATCTCATAATTTTTACATTTGTTAATTGAAAATATACCTTACATTGCATTGCATTTGTTTTGGACTTGTACAGTAATTGAATTGTATGTACTTTAGTCATATTTTGTACATATACATAGTGTTTTTGTGAAGAGATAAATAAATATATATTTAACTTATGACTTCATTTCTTTTTTTTACAATTATAGGTCTGCCTTTGACGCCGCCTTGCCTGATGTTAAGCACAGACGAAGCGCCTAGGAGGATGCTCCATCCTAGGCGCACAGACGAAGCGTCTAGGAGGATGCTCCATCCTAGGCGCTTCGTCTGTGCTTAGCACGCTTACCTAAATAAAAACCTATTCACTCTTGATTTAAATATCCCCATATTGTACCTTTCGGGAAACGCAAACTCCGGCAGCGAGTTCCACAGCTTCGCAGTGCGAATAAAAAACGAGGATTCAAAACGCTTCGTACGACACTTTGGAATTTCCACCGTGTACGGATGGCGTTTTGCCGACTGACGGGTAGTCCGATGTGAAAATGGGCTTGGTGGAACAAGGTCATGCAGTTCCTGTGCACACTCCCCGAAGTGTATATGGTAGAAAACCGAAAGACTTGCGACTCTACGCCGGTGTTCAAGGCTTTGCAGCCGACTCTCGACCAGAGTCGTTTCCAATCAATCTTTTGGCACGCCTCTCGATCGACTCCAGAGCTTCCAGCTGATACTTGGCTGATCCGTCCCAAAGATGAGAATAATATTCCATACAGGCTCTCACTTGTGCTTTATAGAGAGCAAAAAGCTGATTTGAAGTAAAATACCTTCTCACCTTTGAGAGTACGCCAAGCTTTTTTGAAGCCAATTGAGCTTTGGACTCAATAAATGGACCAAAGTTAAGAGTCGCGCCCAAAAGCTGGAGGCCCTCGGTTACTGGAATGGATACACCTCGGAAAGTAGGAGCAAGCTTGAAAGCTCTCTTTTTCGTAGAAAAAAGACATGCTTGGGTTTTATTAGCGTTGTAACCTAACAAGATTGTCATCTCCCCAATCGGCAACTGCCTTTAATGATAAGTTCAGACGCTCAACCATTGACTGTCTCAGAGGCTGAATTTCAGACCCACTAGCACGCGCATTGGACTCGTAGCTCTCAACGACTGTGCTGTCATCTGCATACCCAAGAATACCAGGCTTTAGGAGGTCGTTAATGTGCAGCAAAAAAAGCGTCGCAGAGAGCACCGACCCTTGAGGAATCCCGGCATTAAGAACCTTAGCATCCGACGAGCATCCATGTATAACTACTTGCAAAGATCGGTTCCTCAAGAAATCTCGAGATCCAAGTACAGAACCCTACGGGTAAACCATACGAAGGAAGCTTAACCAGACCATCAAGCCAGACCCTGTCAAAAGCCTTGGAAATGTCTAAAGAAACCGCAAGTGCTTCGCCGTGGTTCTCTAAAGTTCTACTCCATATGTATGTTGCATACTCTAGAAGATCTCCTGTTGACCTATTTCGGCGGAATCCGTATTGCTGGTCACTAAGGAGTTCATTGTCTTCAAGGTATGCCAGAAGCTTACGATTAAGGACACTTTCCATGCACTTGCAGAGAATGGACGTGATCGAGATAGGCCTGTAATTGTTAGGGTCAGCCCGACTACCTATTTTGGGGACTGGTTGAACGTTGGAAAGCTTCCAGGACTTTGGCACGATAATAGCTTCAAGAGACAGACGAAATAACGGCGTCAATATAGGAGACAGTGAGGGCGCACATGTTCTCAAGACTATTGCTGGAATGACATCAGGGCCACTAGCTTTATTCACATCCAGATTACGTAGCGTTTTGCGTACCTCCTTTTGGTGAATGTGAATTTCCGACATTATTGTCGTACACCGAGGTATACTTGGAGGCACCGCATTACCGAAATCGACACGAAGATTTCACAAAAAGGTTAGCAAATAAATTTGCCTTTTCCTCCGCAGTGTGAGCCAGCGTACCATCAGAGTTCAGCAAGGGTGGCAAAGAGGGGCGGCAGAAGTTCGCTTCCACTGATTTTGCTAGGGTCCAAAATGCTTTACTGCCTGCTGGGTACGAGGTAAATTTGTCCCCTATATGGCCTATGTGATCAAGGCGAGCCTTTCTTAAAACCTTCTTGCAAAACTTCGCAGCTCTATTGAAATTTTTCTTTTTTAAGTGTACATCCCCCGTTTTACGCTTTCGAGCATCAACCCAGATTAAGTATGCCTTGTGCTTAATGGCCTCGGCGCGGCCACGTTCAGGCCCAAACCATGGGCGAGCTTTTTAACCCATAATCTATATTATTAAGCTTCTCTCTCTCTCCTCAACCTATCGCAGTCCACGGCTGGACATAGGCCTCCCCCATTTTGCGCCAGATATCTCGGTCCTCCGCTTTTCTCATCCAGCTTCCACAATTAAAAAGCTAATTAACCTTTTTCACATTCATTTAAACTTTAAAATAATTTTGAATACCACTGTATACAAGACACAAATTCTATATACTTACAAATGCCTTTCATTGAAGAAGTATAATCTGTTAAGTGCATTTTGTAAAGTTTAAAACTAAGAGTAAAACAAGTTGTTATTTTTCTTATTGATTTAATGCATACAATCTTTTGCGACAACACATAAAAATGCAAGGGAACTAGATTGACACATTATTTTATTACAAAGTAATGATATATTAAATTATTAATATTTATTCTTTATGCTGGTGCTCAGACTTGTGGATAGAGAAATCTAATCTTACATAAATAATTACTAACAAAAACAGTGCATATAAGAAACCAACAACTAAAAGTGGTTCCTGTAACATAAGCAGACGTGGGAATGTGTATCGCAGCTGGAAATCCTGAATGTGGTTCTCAACAAATTACGTTTTGTGAATGTAATCACTGGGCGACCTTTGGTGTCCAAGTAAGTATAATGCAGACTGTCAGGTAGACGTGTCACTGGGTATGGTGCATTCAACTTAATGCCCACAGAACCTTCGGGCAATATTATCTTCGTGACCAACTCGTCCACTTGCATATCATCAAAGATATGATCAATAACTCTCATCTTGAGCAAATAGTCATTACCAGAATGATACAAGTATTCATAGCTGGGGACATTGTAACCAAGGGTGTAATGAGTTCTCCAACCCCCAAAGAGAGGGTAGCGGGGCCTGAGGTCCAGTTCAACAGATTCCTTCTTCACCTTCATGTTTGATGTGGAAATGTTTCCATTAGTGTCCCTGTAGTATACATCTGATGCAGATGCTGGCAAATCAGTTTTGTAGGAACGAACACTGGCAGGACCACTATGATGGTCTTGTTGGTAATCATAGCGGGAGAATGGGCCCTTCAATTTAGCCCCAGTGTGTTCAATTTCAATTAACTCTTCCACAGCTATGTTGCCCCAGTGAGAAACCTCAATCAGTCGTTCAATACGAGTTACTGTGAGGAATGGTGAGTTGTTTTTGTAATGTGCACTCAATTCTTTTTCTGTGAATGGGGCAATATCAGAATAAGGTCCGAACTGGATAATACCGTCTTGCTGCGCAAAAGGTTTCACTTTTGTAAATGACTCGACGGTTTTTGTATTAACAATTACACTAGTTTTCTGGGATATAACTTGGTATGGTGAATAGACGTATAAATTACCCGTGAACTTGACTAGTTGATCTTCTTGCTGAGTGATCGCGGTTGGGTAAGGCAGCAGGGCCTTAGTAAAAACAGATTCGCTGGAGACTACAACAGTAGAGCCGGCGTTTAGTGCATCCTTGAGTTCAACACGCCAGAATTTTGAATCCTGCCTGCTTTTCACTGTTGTCTCAGTAATGCGAAGTTCTTTGTTACTATTATCTTTAGCACCAATGAATGCTAAATTATTCTGTAAGGCAGGTTCTACTGATAATAGAAAACTCTTTACCGGTGATTTACCACTGTTTTCCAATGTGATTTTGGATGAAATTTTAACAAGTTGAGAAGAAATATCTATTGTTCTATCCACATTTTTTAATTTAATGTCTGCTGAAACAGTGTCTACGGTGGCAGATTGACAGTAATTTGTAATATAGAGTAATAATAGACCGAAAAACTTAATCCTCGCCATAGCCGGCATTGTTAAGATATTTGACGAAATTACTATTTGACGTTTGTCAACGTTGGCGGAAGGACACGCCACCAATTTCAACCGGAAAGATGGAAAAATGTTACCATTACAAAATACACTATCACCTCTAAAAGTCAAAATCTTTGCCTTCATCTGTGGTGGTATGAAACTTTGATGTTGTCAATTTGACAGCTATAGAATTCTAAAAAAACAACAGTTTATAAAAAAACTCGACGTGATTACACGCGTCTATTCTTTTGTAAGTTAATAAAGTTCTTCCGAATTGAAATTTATTTACGTAATTTTATTGAGGGACATCAATTAAAATAACCGCTGTTAACATTAATACGAAAACATAATTCAAAAGAAGCCTTTTATGTTCATAATTTTGAATCTGGAAAATCCCACAGGAAGAGCGATCAAACATGATGAGTTTATTAGTTCGTGTTACTTTTGCTCTATTGGGTAAGTGAATCAAACAAGATAATAACAATCATATATGTTAATATTTTAAACTCTCCTATTATTTTTATTTATGAATAATACATTGGTTACATACTAATCTTTTTTATTTGTACGAGTTTTCTAATACTAATGGCCTATGTCTTTCCAGTGGTAAACCAGCTAATTTTGCCGAGTCAGCGTTAAGAAGCAGTCGGGGCTACAATTCCGGCCGATATAATAGCAACAGCCCAAAGGAAACTCCTAGAACATATGTTGGTACATCATCGGGTTTGCCATCACAGAATCCTACCAGGCGTGGACTGGGTATCTCTGCTTGGGGAATTGTGGCAGTAATCATTTCAATTATATTGGCTGGAATGGGATTCTACTATTTCTCTATGTGCTACCCAATTTTGTGCAAAAAGGAAAGAAAGTATGACATGATTGGTTTACCTAGTGTAGCTTAAATTGTAATGTTTAAAAGAATTAAGAATATCATTTTCATATCCTATGTAATCTATTATATTATTACTGACATTTTTGAAAACAAAAGAAGACCTATATTCAATATAGCTGTACTAGTAAGGTAAACTAATAAGGTTGTGGATATTTCAATAGATATATCTTTGAGAGAATATTATGTATTAAAATGATATCAATTTATAAGAACAAAATTTTTAACTGTGATTAATATTTGCCCTTTAATGCATGAGTTTAACCCAAAAACTTTACAAGACTGTTTAGGACCAATGTTTATTTTAAGCTAGTTTTAACAATAACAGGTGCATATCTTTCTATGTATTCTTTACATATACAATTAAGATTGACTGATTAATGTGTACAGTACCTAAAGTCTACAGTGCCATATTCACTCAATTACATAAGTCTTATATAATAATTATAATGTAATTTTAAATGTTTTGAAATTGAGGTTTTTTTACCTATGACAATAAATAGAATACCAAAATTATACATTGGTGTACAGGTCTTTTGTATGCGCCATAAATTATCTCAAGTCTCCTTATCATCACCTACTTTTTATGTTGGGACAGTATTAATGTATGGGTAAGCAAGTTAGATTAATTATTTCAACATTATGTTGTTTAGTGTAAGATATTGTGTTGTAATTATTACATGCTCAAAATATACACTTTGGAAAATAACAATGTATTTCTTTACTAAAACTACACAAGAGAAAACCAGTCAGTGGAACACTTATGCAATGAAGCATTACAAGGAAAATTAACATGTGTCCTTGACTTGCTTGTTAGGGCTTTACCAATTTTATTGTTCTGTAAAAATTAGTGTACATTATATTCAGGAGAAAATCTAGTCATAAATTCATGTGGTTACGAAATATCCCTATGACTTAAATTCACAAGTTTTTCCTTATTTAAACAAAACCTTGTTTTAAATGTTACTACACTTCTTATCTTGATATTATCACAAGGCATTACCAAAACTAACAGCCAAATATTATGTCATTTCTTAGTCATATTTATTTGCAGGCCACTTCCTGGTAAATTTCGAATCATATTCCTTTTAAATATATTGAGGTTTCAGAATAGTATGCAAATGTATAGATAGGAATGATATCTCTGTATAATCCTATCCAAATAATAATATAAACGCGAAAGTTTATGAGAATATAAGGTTATACCCTTATATTATTGTTCCATGGAACAATAATATTTGAATAACAAAAATAGTCTTCCCATGGGAGCATTGCGAGTAAAACCGCGACGCCCTGTTAGTATTTATAAAATTTAAGATACCTATATAGTACCATTATTAATCCACTTGAGTATGGATTAAAAATATCGGATTTTTGTTGTCGTTGCCGCCATAACGTGCTTATCGCGTTAATTCAGCGATACGAAAACTAAATAAGGCTTTAGATATAGGTTATTTTTAATCATCAAGTACATATCCAAATTTAAAGTTTTAAGCATGATTTACTACACTTACATTTAAAGATTATTGAATAAAAGTTGAACTAATATTGTAAGATTTTAATATCACTATTTTTCCTAGGGCATAAAAATAATTAAACACACTTTTAATTAGTTGTAAAAATTTATTTCTTTTTCAGAATTAATATCTGAACATGGCTTGCCTATAAATGCGTGTAGGTACATTTTGGAAGAGATACCAGCTCAAAATTCGCAATTATTACATTCGCTGTATCAAATCAACAAAATTGTATATAGTTCTAATACAAGTAATTCAATCAAATTTTTTAATTGTTATTAATTTTGAGTATAAAACATTTCATACATTCATAATAAACAAACATTCAAAACCTCTACATCCAAAATAAATTGTGGTTACCAGTTGTGATCTTGAATTTGCTACTTGTAAAAACATACTATAAAAATAAACTTGAGAAATATCAGGTGGATTTCGCAGTTTACTAAAATAACTTAATGCATCACATTTATTGCTGGAATTAAGTTACCACTCCAATGGAATGCCATTGCTTTTGAATACGCAACAATGGAAATGTCTGAATGTTGACATGAATCTGGTAGACTATAGATTCGCTAACACTAAATCAGACTTTAAATTAAGCACATAAACAATAGTCCATGGGACTTATAGTTCGTCCTTCTCGAGGTCGACGTCGGATAGGTCGATGTCTTCTTCTTGTGGCAGCTCACCGTCTTTGCCGTCCCAGGGGTCTGTCGACACTACTTTGGGCATTTCGGCACCTTTCACGGGCGCCGTTTGCCCGCGACCGAACGACAGATCTCTGCAATTAAAATGAAGCTTATTAATAACATATTTTAATGGGCGACGGTGGTGGCTAGACAGATTTGTTTCCATTTCTATTCAAAATTAAATCCTCATCACCGCATTATGACAAAGAGACACACATTTTAAGAGCTTAATTGACTTTTAAAGTTATAAGCGTTTTTTCTTTATAATTTGTGGGATGTACAAGTAGTATAAAATAAATTTTCCTAATTAAAATATTTACTAATAACAATGATATTCTGTATATATATAGGTAGATACGCCATCGGTGCCTCAAAAACGAACCACCAAAGATAGTACAATTTGTACTCTTTTGTTTAGGTAAATGTGAAATTAGAATATGTGTATGTGTGCTGTCACTGCATTTTTCGATTGTTTTGTGAGCATATCACGAATCTATACTTTTTTACATCATTGACTAATAATAATTCTAAATCTTACCGGAGGAATTCATTGATGCCAGTCTCGGAGAAGGATCCTCTGAGGGTAGAAAACTTAAGTTTCTTAGCATTGACAACCGCCATGGCCGGGTAACCGAACCCACCGAGCTCCAAGGCCTCTTCTAATGCGGACTGTGCACCCGCTTCTGCCCATATCCAACTGCAATAGAAATTTCGTAATATGTAATAAATCTGAGGTTGTTACAATTGAACTTGTTTAATGAAAATTTAAGCATTCCAGCCTTTGAGAGTTGCCAACATATCGATAGTTTGACTATCGATATAATATTATTTATTTAGGACAGCTAACAAAACAAACACCATACAATTATAAACTTCAATCTATATAAACATGACTGTAGTGTTGCCTTAGTTAAAGATTGCTACGGCATGCACAACTAAATAATGATTCATTGGAAGTGACAGAAACACTTATAATCATTAATTTACATTATTTTACTAATCTGTTTTGCTTGAAATGTGGTTTACTCTTTAATCTGTTGTATTCTAAAAAAATATTATTATTATTATCTCACCCCCACATCTTGTTCTTGTATTTATCACCGAGACGCGCCAATATATCCAAGTATCCGTTACGGCACGCCGCATCGCAGTCCAAGATGTGCGGCAGTATGGAAACAACGCACAGGGGCTTCTCGCTGCACGCCTTCATTGTTTCTTCGTTTATCACCTGGTTATACCAATTGGAGTTATCAATATACATACAATATTTTTAGACCTTTTTCCTATGTTTCTGGCCACCTGGGAGTCACTTATTTTCTTTTAATTTTTTGAGGTTTTTTTTATGAATTTGTCTGGGTATTGTGTTAAAATAAATAGATCTGGTGATTATATGTATTACATATATATAAGCAGATGTGTACATAACCAATATATTACTCCCATTACTATTTACTTATCTAACTCTGAAAATGTGCACTCGATAAGTTTTACGACAAACCGATACGAAGTGTAAAATACATTTACGCTCATGCCAATTTTACACTTCAATTCCAAACCATATTAAATATCTTCATAAAACCTACGAGCTGAATAGTGCATTACTTTTATTACAATAAGAATTCTTTTTAAATTAAGGCTTTTGCTACCAGATCTCGTAATAAGATTGTTTATAAACAACATCTTCATGGTAAGTTGAAATAATTATCGCCAGAAGTCTTGTTAAAATTTTAATACTAAGAGCTCTTATGCTGAGGTATTTTCGTTTCAAATTATAAATACTTCAAATTGACCACAAAAATGGGTAAATATTAGATAGAATCCTTAATAAGTGATTGTCTAATTAATAATCCATTATAAAAACTGTCTCAATCTATTTGGAATAACCGCATTTTAAAGATTTAGGCGCACATAGGGACAGAAAAAGTGACTTTGTTTTATACTATATAGTGATATTGGGCAGTGCCCCATCAACCGATAAGGAGTTATCTAATATTCACTGGACGTCTTATTTATGGTAATCACAGTATTATTAACTGATAAGAGCTGAAATTAGTCTATTGTAAAACAGCAATGATTTATATAATCTTTACAATATTGGTTTCACTAAAAATATTGGTAGGTTTTAGTATGGCCACAGATATCTGTAAGATTATCCCATACAGGACGGAAAAAAATAATTACTTGTGTGATACAATGAAATTAATTAAATTGTTTTGAGTATTTCTAGGATACCAGACACATAAGATAAGATGACCAAGGCTCTAGCTACCTACTTCCAGAACATTTTGCATAATCACGGGCCTATTTTGCGTAAAAAATAGTCTTTATATTCCAACTGTGGTATATCGGCACATCTTTAATGTTAAAGGTATAAATGGTAAATGGAATCAAATGAAATTTAATTATAAAATACACAGGCAAAGCCACTTTTACCCAACAGGTTATGTTTCTCAAGTGTATTTTTACATATATCATGTTTGCATTATAAAATATGGTAGAGCTTCTTTTTAATTTTCAGTGGGTACTTTTAGCAGTTGGATTTTTGTTTATTTTTAAATTATTATATTTTATTTTAGTAAAGATCCGAAACACGGATATCCGTAGGAGAACTAGAGGGACTGACATAGCCCACAGGATAAGCAAGTTGAAGTGGCAGTGGTTAGGGCACATAGTGCGTAGAACCGATGGCTGATGGGGCGGAAAGTTTCTCAAGTGGCGTCCTCGTAACGGAAAACGAAGCGTAGGCCGACTCCCAACCAGATGGACTGATGCCCTGGTTAAGGTGGCGGGTGGCAGATGGATGTCAACTGCTAGGGATCGGTTTGCATGGAAATTATTAGGGGAGACCTTCGTTGATGATGATGATGATATTTTATTTCAACATTATAGTTAACCAATATTGTGTTTGGAATCCTGCCGTATTATAAGTTACAATGTACCTGAACGATTTCCGGGGGCGGCACGTTCTCTGCCAGCTTGTCGAGAGCGTACGACACGATGTCACTGGCGGTCCTGCCACCGTTGTAGTCCTCCGCCGAGTCGGCGGTCTTCTTGCCCGACGGGAACAGCTTGATGGTCGGGTAGCCCTGCACTTGGAAGCGGCCGGCCATCGACTGGTGCACCGTCGCGTCTAATGCACCAACTTTCACCTGAGATAACATAATTTAAACATTATCTGATTCAATACATTAAATATGTACAGAAATTCACACAGCGCCATCTAGCCCCAAAGTAAGCATTAGCCTGTATATGGATACTAAAACAACTGATACACATACTTACACACTTTTTTTTGTAAACTCCCAGACCAATACAAACTGATATGTTCAATTGTTCTGTGTGTTGTCTACTATCAATTCAAATTCATTGTTTGCTGGGACAGTATCCCCCGCAAGTCTTTGACGTTTACAAATAAGACAGCCGAGTGACAACTTCATTTTCAAACAACCATCAACCAAAAGCACAGATATAAACTAGTTGGTTACAAATATAAAATAAATGTATATAATACAAATGTAATGTATATAATATTTTTAAAGAAATCCTATATAAATTATGGGTGAAAAATGTTAAGTGCAAATAGAATCTAAAATAGAAGTACAAAGCCCGTTAAATAGTCAAGTTTAAGCAAGTTTGAAGTACTGATAGATGATAGGCCTGAAACTTTTTAGGATGACGACATCCTGGTAAGTGCAAACTAGCACTTTCAAGATGGATGAACAATCTAAACACCTATGTTAACAACAAACTGAATGCATGGAGCATTCAGCTAATGGAAATGGACGCTATTGGATTGACCTATATGCAGCATTTAATTTTTATTTGAGTCATTTTCAAAATCCCCGCACTACAAACCTAAGTGGTTTTTTGTACGGGATTTGATAAACAAAATATTGGGTAATTATAAATAAATAACTATAATCTCACCTTGCCCTTCAGTTCCGTGGCAGCTTTAGCCCAGTGTGGTTCCAGGTTTTTGCAGTGACCACACCATGGAGCATAGAACTCAACTAACCAGAGGTCTTCACTATCCAGTACCAGTTCTTTGAAGTTGCTATCAGTCAGAGTGATCACATCAGACTGAAAAAGAAATTGTAAATAAAAGTATTTATCATATATATAACTTGGGTTGATAGTTAAGGAAATAGAACTAAATCAAATTATTAGTAGTAAAATTTTTATATTTCTTGTTACAATTGTTTCCTTGACTAGCCTCGGACCCAAACCAGATGGTAGGTAACAGATGATGTTGATTGCTAGGGATTGTTTCGTGTGGAAATCATAAGAGGCCATTGACATATTAGACAGTGATGATGACTTTACTGGTGTGTGACTTGTCAACAGATGTATTTAGGCCTGCTTTGGGTACTACTAGTGGTTTGAGAATGAGAAAGCAGTACCTGGAGGGTTATCACCATCTCTTAAGTCAAGTATTACTATAACGATACGTCAGCATTTATTGTACCAGAATTGGCGATACTGTTTTAACCTATTGAACACCGGCAATCCAGACACAATGTAAAATCTATTGTGTCTAGCACTTAGGGCGTCATTGGCGGTCAAAGAGTTAAGGATGCTGGTAAACTCTCAGGTCTATAAAAGGTTCGATGTACTGAGAGTGCCAATGCCTTTTCTCTATTGACTATGTACCTAAGCTGCCTATTATAGCATTTGCACAAATATTACGAGTATATGTATTCTAACCAGTCATGACTATGCATATAAATCTTTCTTTTATAATTTTTTAATCCTACTATAACTAAAAAATACATTAACTACTATCATAATATGAATAATCTTAGAAAAAATGCCATTTTATTTTTAAAAGGTAATCCTGACACTTGTTCTATTTGTTATAAGTTGACAAAAACCCTATGCAGTTAACAGCACTACTCAGAAACCATAAATATATGAGCAACTTTAAAAGGAGGTCATTTTTTGCTGTTCTGTTCCAATAGTAGATGACACATGGTCAATTTATAAAATAGTGAAAGGATGCGTAGGAGTTGAGTGGGCGACGTCGCGCGTCTTGCTTTAACGCCTACATAGTTATTTATTTAAGTTTTCCAGAATGTTCATACAGATTACAACATTCTTTCAACTGACTTAGCAATATTGAATTAATGATAGGTATTTTCAGTTTATTTAAAATAATCAAATACAAAAAACACAAAATATTTGGTTAAGTTTAGCTAGATTGTTATAATCACTTATTTATGACATATTAATAATAAGGAACCTGCAGGTTATATCCATACCAGATATGTTTTTTATTATTTTTAGATTAGCCCTTCTATCAATGTTATTTGCTCAGAAAGACATTTGATGTTTGCATCAAGATAAGAATTTTGGTCAATACACTGTTCTATTTTAACCCATTACAATGATGAAAAGTAAATTATATGCTATTTATTTTTTGAGGAAAAAACAATAGAAAAAATTTTTATGCAGATTTTAAATAGGCTAAATGTTGATATATTTTTGTTACTTAACCGCTCAAAACAGCACAACCGTAGACAATAGATTCATGTATTGTTCCCACCCATGCTATGTACAATTGTTTAATAAAAATTAATTATAGAATATTTTATGAGTATTTTATTACAATGAATGTTTGTTAACCACTTTAAATAAGTAATTAAATGAACATAGCTTTATTTTTATTTCTCTTACTATAAGTGATGTTAAACTTTTAAATGATTATGGGTGGCCTCTCATCAGAATATCTTCTACGGAATAGGTGTGACTGGAGTACGTCTAATTTGGACAGAGGTGTAGCCACATCTGGAGGACTTATTTGCTTCAAAACATTTTCTGTTCGTACTTGTTTCCATGGAATGATATGACCATAGACTTTTTCCTCAAGAACTGCTATTAAAAATTATCTTTTTAGGCAACACAACTTAAAAAACTAAAACAGGACTTTAAATCTGTATGCTTTACATTATTGCCCTATCCCTTTGGTTTCTTTTTATATCTCTTAAATATATCATTAACCTTTTTTAGAAGTATTACCTTGTCTGATGATGATGAGCCACTGGACTTTTTACCAAGGTTTTCGTAAGCCCTCTCTTTGGCAGCTTTAAGTGCGGCATCCACAAAGGCATCAGCAGTTCTCTGGCCTTGGTATGGGGTGTGCTTACTGCCAGTGAATATTTTGATGGTGGGGAAACCTGATACTCCATATTTCTGTGACAAACTTTTGTGCTCATCTGCATTAACTGCTCCTACTTTAACAATGCCCTGGAATTAAAAAAACTTTTGGTTATTTTTTTATACATTTCTATTAGTTTCACACTAATTATATGTATAAGGGTCTGTTAATACTTTTTTCTTTATTTAGTTGTATGAAAAACGTTTTATAGACCATTCATACAAATAAAACCTGGTTCCTTTCTTATGTCAATAAGATTGCACTTTAATTTTAAAAATTACCCAACTTAAGAGAACTTAAACTATTAAAATACCTTTAGGGCTCGTGCGGCTTTTTTGTATTCAGGGACAAGATTTTTACAGTGACCGCACCATGGAGCGTAGAATTCTACTATCCATATCTCGTCAGATTTTGTGACCAGCCTATCAAAATTATTGGGCGTCAGGTCTACCACGTCAGAAGATGAGTCGTACAAAGCAAACGACCCAACGGCACAAAGTATTACACCTGCAATAAAGACGTAAATGAATGCCGGAAAATTACGATTTTTTTTTTGCAAAACAATACTTCGCGGTTTAATGGATGTTATTTAAACATTGGTAACGTACCTAGATAAAGACTGTGTAACATTGTATGGTCTTTCTCTTTCAATAATCACTAATAAAAACGCCCCGACCGGCTTTAACTAAATTGAGATACCGTATATAATTGAAATAACAACGTGAATGAAAAAAACACGTCAATCTTTTCGGCTATTCAACTTTTGTCAATGGATTCGTGGGCCTATGTCATTGGCGAATTTAATTTTTCCGCTTTTATTTTATGCTTCGGGCACTTTGGCATTGATCCAGAAAATATTGAATTAGTCTATGATTGTACCATCGCCAAAATTAAAATTTTGTACATTAAGTCTATGGAAGTCACCAAATTGTGTATCTGTGAATCGTCGCAATTATTATTTTATTTATTCCGCGATAAATTATTTAAATACAAAACTAGCTTATCCCTACCAAATTCGCTGGTGTATCGAATGCTAACGAAAAGAAAATGAACAAAATTAAAAACATAATCAAGATAATAAAACAATGTTATTGAAAGGAATTGTTAGGAATGTGAGGTTATATGCGAAAGGTAGCTTTATTTTTAACTGTCAAATTTGACATAACGAAACTTGGCGCCTTGTTGTTTAATTTGGGACAGTTTAGGCGGGAATTCGCTAGTTTGCTTTCACAAAATTTCTACTGTATTTTGATTACACTTCAAATTTACTTTAGTTGTTACAACAAAACATTCAAATAAATCAAGTTTCTACTTTTAAAGGTATAGGGATATCAATAAGTGCTATATTTTAGAGAAGTGTTAGTGTTAATTAACTCGTGATATTGTACAATTTCAGCCAAAATTTCAATCTGCAAAATGTGTACCCAAATTGTAAAGCCCTTTACAGTTTTCGTAGAAGGTAATATTGGAAGTGGAAAGACGACTTTTGTTGAGCATTTTAGTCAATTTGAAGATATAACACTATTAACGGAACCAGTAGAAGAATGGCGTAATTTGCAGGGTTGGAATCTTTTGGTAAGGAAAATGCCCATGAAGAGTCGTATTATATACCTATCAATGCGAATACACAATAACGATGTGCGTTTATTTTTAGGATTTAATGTACAAGGATCCAGCGAAATGGGCAATGACTTTTCAATCATATGTGTCTTTGACAATGTTGGACATGCATCGGCGACCCACGCCAACGCCTGTTAAACTGATGGAGCGTTCGTTATATAGCGCAAGATATTGTTTCGTCGAGAATATGATGAGAAGTGGCACCCTCCATCCAGCTGAATTTGCTGTCCTTGACGAGTGGTTTAGATTCATAACTCACCAAGTACCTATTGAAGCAGATCTTATTGGTATATCTATTTTATTATTAATTATTACTAACATTGTTACACTACGTGGTAAACTCGATACTGAGCTGTTTAGGTAGGCACCACCACCACAGTGCCAGATATTGTTCCATAAAATAGATGTGTTATACACTTTTGAATTGCACTATAACTAGTGAAAGTGAAGTCTGTGTCATTACTGTGGACTGTAGCCTTCCGATCTGGAGGGTGCAGGTTCAAATCCTGCCATGTATCAATATCTTATAGAAATTATATGTATGTTATCCAGAACACATATGGTGAAATAAATCATCCTGAGGAAAGCTGCCTATGAAGAAATTCAAAGGTTGTTCATGAATTCAGTTCAATCCGCACTACGTTTACCTGTACGGGTAGGCTCAGCTATGAATTTGGTTATGAAGATGTGTGTTATATGTGTGTTCATACTTTTGCCCATCACATATTTTGCATACCCTATCAACAGTTGGTGCCTTAGCCTTCTCAGTAGAGTCTTAAAAAAACTGCAAATATGTAGGAATTTGTGGTACTTGCATCTTTGAGGCACTCAGAGTAGAACTCTTGGAATTTAGGATCAAGGCCTCAACACTTGTACTGTGATTAGGCACATGACCTTGTTGTGTGACTCTGAACTCAATGGCTAATAATATCCCATATATTGTTTAATTTTAACTAAAATACAACCGCCTTAAAACAAACAAACATTTTCTAGTAAACAGTACTGTTACCGTTATTCGAAACCCAAAAACATGAGAATAGCATTTACGTTTCCGCTTAAGAAAAGTAGTGCTTTCCCACTCCGTCTTATAGCTCCGTCTCTTTCTAACAATCACGTCACTACTTCCACCACCACTGCGACCCAACATTTGAGCGTTCTAAATGTTGTTCTTCATTGGCGTTTCGTTTCCCGCACAGTAAGGTCTGCCTCTCTGGCAGAACGAAACCTAAAGTTATACAATCACATACACATATAAAATATAATATACTCGACGATATAGCATTGAGGTACGTAACAAAGTAACAACCGATTACTTTTACGGTGTTAAGTTTAACATTGGAAGGTGACAAAATAACTGTAAGTACCCACGAAAATATATTATAATTTTTTATCTTCTAATTATGATAGAAGCCAAAACCTTTGTTCACTGTCATATGACATACCCTCTTCTGGATAACAATTTATATTTTCGAATAAATACAACTTTTATTTTATAACTTTTAATCAGTACGTATTATCAATAATGCTTATGCAACGTTACTTTTGCAGTTGATACTTATCATAAGCATTTGTCCATGATTTTTTACGTGTATTATATCTTTTAGATTATACTAAACGGTGTTACCGTTCGAATTAATGATGGACAACCCAACTCCGTCTACGAGCAGAGACAAATTCGGAACCATAGAAGAATCAAATCGTTGTGATAAATCCAGGCGTAAACGAAAAGCTAGCACCTCTCATTCTTCCTCGGATACAAGTACTTCATCTTCAGAATCAAGCTCATCTACCTCAAGTGATGATAAAAGACTTTCACGGAAACTCAAACGTAGGAAAAAGAAGAAGAACTCTAAATTTGACAGATTGCTTAATGAATTTAACAAACTTAAACAACATTTCATTACTCTACAGTCTCCTAGCCATGCTGAATCACACGGCACTAATCGAGATACGCTAATTGATCCAAACGTCAGCGGTGATTTGTATTACCTTGACGATGACACTCATCACTCGTACGCCGATGCGGACGCCACCGCTCCATCGGCAATTTCAAACCCTGACGAAATGCTTGCTCCTACCGCCGGTAGACAAGCCGAGTTCAACTTGTCTCTCACTACGAAGACAAAAGAACCTTGCATTCCATTGGCTTCTAATGCATTTGTAGAAGACCTAAAACAATTACAAAGATTCAATAGCGAAGACTGGGTAAACGTTCGTTACATGGATGTGCAGAAACAGTGCATACAAAAGCCGGGCTTTGTCAACCTTCGGCCAAATGATGAAGTAGCTCGATATGATACCTCCCGTAGCACAAATAATATGGAGAAGGCATTTGCTGGCTTGACCTTCGCGCTTTTAAAACAACGCGAAGTGCTACAAAACGAATTGAGAACGTTTTTAAATTGGGCTCAAAGCACCGATTGTCTTAAGTATGATGCTGTATATGAGAAAATTGCAGATATTTTTTCTAAAGGTGAATATGTAAAAGCATCCAACGATGCTTTACAGTTGGTTTGTGGTCACAGGGCTGAACTAATACAGCAACGTAGAGAAAATATTCTTGAGACCGTAAAGGACCCATTTCATAAAAATGCACTTCGGCGCATACCCCCCATCTGTTGACAATCTCTTTGAGGCTGAAAAATTTAGCGCATTTGTGGAGAAAGCTGGGGGTACGAGAAAAGTTTTTTGGGATACTCAAAAGCAACGCAATTTTACATCTCAAAATTACGTTACCCCGAGTCGACTTATACATTCCCAAAAACCACCACCCAGAAGTTTCGGTCCTGGAAGACAAGAAACGGCGAATAAAGGGAATAAACCCAACCGAAATAACTTTCAACCCAGAGGAGGTAAAGCAGCACGGGGGACGCCATCACGACTTACCACGGAATAGAGGACCCAGAGCACGTTCCCCAGTATCCCAACGTGACCGGGAAAAGACCAGGAAATATTGACTACATGTTCAAAGCCGGATGCCTGCAACATTACATAAATCAATGGCAAAGCCTGGGTGCTCCGGCTCATGTTCTAAAAATAATAAAAGGATACAGCATCCCATTTGTAAAAAGACCACCACTTCAAATGGCGATGTCTACGAGGAACATAACACAACCCTCGAGAGAAATGACGCTTGTCATAGAAAAACTTCTAGACCAAGGAGTTATAGCTGCAGCTCCCGAATCTGCAAGTTTCATCTCTCCGATGTTTTTAAGGCCCAAAAGCGACGGTGCGTTCCGACCGATTTTCAATCTAAAAGAACTGAATCAGTTCGTCCACACAAGCAGATTCAGGTTGATAAACATATTTCGAGTACCAGATTTTTTACAACCATACGATTACATGGCCAAGATAGACATACACCAGGCATACTTTCATGTGCCAGTATTGAACCACCAAAGGAGATTTCTCAGGTTATATTATGGCCAATTATACGAAATGACGTGCCTCCCGTTCGGCCTCAGCTCGGCACCCAAAGCCTTCGCTTCCATAACCAACTGGATAGCGCAATATCTACGCGAGCGCGGTATTCGGGTGCTTATTTACCTCGACGACTTCTTTCTGGCGCATCAGGATCTGGTAATCCTGAGAGAACAGGTGACACTAACATTACACACATTGAGTTTCCTCGGATGGAAAGTAAACCAGGAAAAATGCGTTCTCTACCCGCAAAAATCAGTAGAGTTCCTTGGCATAGTTTGGAATACGTGGACAAACACGAAGGCACTGCCGGAACGTCTAACCACCAAAATAACAAACGAAGTACAACAGTTATTGGCAAAACGGAAAGCTTCGCTCAAAGATCTGCAAAAGCTCATAGGTTGCCTCAATTTCGCCAGCTTTACTGTGCCAAGAGGACGATTGAATCACCGTCACTTGCAACACCAATTATTTCTCCTGCAGAAAATGGACAAGTCCAAGAAAATACCACTTTCAATAGAGGCTCAAGAGGAATTAAAATGGTGGCTGAACAACTGCAATCGCACATCATTCCTCCACGAGAAGCCTCCCACGCATTATCTAACAACAGATGCGAGCGACGTAGGGTGGGGGGCCATGTTGAACGATGTCGCCTTAGACGGAATTTGGACAAAAGATCAGCAGCGAATGCATTGCAACCAGAAAGAGATGCTGACTATACAAAATGTGCTAATGGAGTACGGCCATCAACTTCGATCTGCGTCTCTGCTGATCCAATGCGACAACAAGACAGTGGTCTCTTACTTACGCAACGAAGGCGGCACAAAGTCTGCAGTACTCCTGAGAATAGCGTCAACCATTTTTCAAGTCCTGGACATGCAAAACATTCAGATGACAATCTATCACTTGCCAGGACGATACAACAGCGAAGCCGATTGTCTGTCTCGGAACCGCGGTCCACCAGAGTGGCATCTTCGACCAGCTCTGACCGAGGTAGTATTCACGAAATGGGGCAGACCTCAGATAGATCTATTCGCGTCGAACACGGCTCACGTTGTCGAGTCTTACTGCACAATGGACAGAAGCGACGATCAAGCTGTAATGTACAATGCCCTGGGGACAGCCTGGGACTATCATCTAGCGTGGGTGTTCCCACCCCCATTTCTCATCCCCAAGAGTCCTCATGCACTTGAACAGGTCTCGAGGAATATATCTTGTGGTAGTCCCGAGGTGGAATCAAGTGTTTTGGCGCCCAGACTTAAAGAGCAGAGCCCTAGCGCCCCCGTTCACAGTGAGGAATCTGAAAGAAGTTCTGGTGGATGTGTCGACAGGTTCTCCTCCTCCAGATGTAGAAAATTTGATTCTGGAAGTCTGGAAACTTGGGGGTGGACACAAACGCTAGAAAATTGGACCCCCGAACAAGTATCCTTATTGAAGTCAAGCTGGCGTCAATCTACTCTTAAAACATATCGTCCAGCGTGGAAAAGATGGATTCAGTGGGCAACATCACATTCAATCGACGTTTACAAACCAGAAGGCGCAGATTTAGCTAGATATCTTACGGACCTTCATCACATAGAAAAACTATTTTAATACCATACTCGTCCATAAGTCGGTCGTGTCCACATTTTGCAATCCAGACAGGAGCTCTACATTAAGTTCGCATATACTTGTTAAGCAAGTATTAAAAGCAATAGCCTTGGCTAAGCCAAAGCTACAAAAATCTCCCATATGGGACATTAACTTACTAGTTGACCACATATCAAGCCGTAATCCCGACACGACCAGCTTGTATGAAACATCTGTACAGACCGCGGCTATTCTACTATTATGCTCTGGTCGCCGAATACATGATCTTACCCTGTTGAGAATCTCCACTGAACACTGCAAATTATCAGAAAACGATATTGTCTTCTTTCCTGCGTTCGGCTCAAAAACGGATACAGCCAATAACATACAATCGGGCTGGAGGCTGATATCAAACAAAGATAACAGAGCGCTGGACCCTGTTCATTGGATAAAGCATCTGATAAATCTCACTGAAACAAAAAGAAACATAGCGAAATGCGACAACTTGTTTATAAGTACGACAGGGCGAGCAAGAGCAGCGTCGAGGGCTATGATAGGAGGTTGGATTAGAAAATTGTTAAAAGAAGCAAACATTGAGGCCACTCCGGGCAGCCTTCGATCTGCAGTAGCATCAAAAAATTGGACTGAGAAAGTACCGATCGACGACATCCTGGCTCGAGGCAACTGGCGGTCTGTTAATACATTTGAAAGATTTTATCGCCGAGAAATTATTCCCTCGTCTCATACTAACACGAACATAGTTTCATTATTTTCAACTGTACCTAGATGATAATTGTTCCTAGAAACAAAAAATAATAATTGATTTGAAGATTTACTCTAAGATTTATATACTCATACGTTTTGTCATTTATAAAGTTAATTCAATCAACAATCAGTATAATCAAACTTTTTCAGTTAATAAAATATGTACCAATATCAATCGTTGTTTCGACTTTGTTAACTATTGTACAATAGCTAACGAATAATATAATGATATCACAATGAGGCTCGTCTCTTATAACCTGAAAAGAGAAATTGGATAAACATATTCATCCATACATATAATATTATTATTATACATAGGTATATACTTTTCAATAGGTTCATGCTTTAAGCATAGAATTTCACATTGGCATTTATGTACTTCCACCACGAAGCATTAACAAACACTTCTCATGTTTTATTGGGTTTCGAATAACGGTACAGTACTGTTTAATAGAGGCGTTTTACCTTACAATAAAACGCTTATTAAACATACTTACCTTATTCGAAACCCAATTTTATTTTATAAATATATTGCATCGTGGAAAACATTCGCATCCAATGAAGAACAACATTTAGAACGCTCAAATGTTGGGTCGCAGTGGTGGTGGAAGTAGTGACGTGATTGTTAGAAAGAGACGGAGCTATAAGACGGAGTGGGAAAGCACTACTTTTCTTAAGCGGAAACGTAAATGCTATTCTCATGTTTTATTGGGTTTCGAATAAGGTAAGTATGTTTAATAAGCGTTTTATTGTAAGGTAAAACGCCTCTATTTTAATTTGTTAAGCTAAAAGACCATTCAAATATTGCAACTTTTTCTTGGTGAATAAGTCTTGAGGGCAGATTTAAATTTTATCATTCAAGTGCACATCTCCATGCCGCAATTGTGGCTTGATTAAATTATACAGAGCATTTAGAATTATTGCTTTACAAATTAAATAATTTGCCATTATTGATATTTCAGTTTACCTCAAAACCACACCTTCAGTAGTACATGAGAGGATAAAAAAGCGAGCCAGATCTGAAGAACAGTGTGTGCCACTGTCATACATAGAAGATTTACACAAACTGCATGAAGACTGGTTAATTAACAGAACAATGGGAGAATGCCCTGCACCTGTAAGTGTATATTTTACTGCTGTAGATTCTACTTCCATGTCACTGAAAGAAATTTGTCATAATATCCATGATTTACGAACTTAGGGCATCCTCCATGATAATTGGAGAGGGGTTTGGAGATAACAGAAAATACATAAGGTTCATTTAAATGAGAGAGCACAGCCAACTATTGCTGCTGAATGTTGGATTACTTAGCTACCTTTTGTGGTAACTCCAGGAAGAAAAGGGAGCTGACTTATCTACCACCAATACACAACACATGTGTATAAATATTTATTAGTTAAAATCCAAACTTTTCATGATTGATTTTAGTGGCAGTTGCTGTTTGCTATAATTATTATTTGATATAACTTATTACTACATTTTGAAATAAACCATACTTTTATAATGAAAAACTTGAACTTTGCGTGTCACGCTAACACAATATGTTTCATCATCATCATCAGCTCATTAAACGTCCCCACCAAGGGGCACGAGCCTACCCTACCCTATAGGGTGATTAGGCCTTAGTCGTCCACGCGGGCCAAGTGCGGATTGGACGACTTCACACACAACCTTCGAATCTCTTCGCAGGCGTGCATGAAGGTTTCCTCACGATGTTTTCCTTCACCAATATGTTTAGTGATAAGTAAATTTAAAAATAAATCTGTAGCTTTATTTATTTAAGAAAACTATATTTACAATAACAATCAATAAAATGTTTGGGAATCAACCTCACCTATAATTTAAAATTTTCTGATCAAATGTATTATCATAATTTCAGCCAAAGGACTGATAAAAATATCCTTCCCCAATTCAATGTTGCGGGTATTTAACTGAGTCATTTAATAAAATACAATTCCAACTTATGTTATTATTAATCAAATAGGGATTTTAAGGGATATTGAACCATAACCTAAAAACTTGCTCATTCTGTGTTGCTATTTCCCCAAAAGAGTCATCTCTGCAAGTCATCATTACAATGTTATTTAAATAAAACATAAATCTTTACAGGTGTTGGTTCTTGATGCTGATTTAGATTTGTCACAAATCACTGAGGAATACAAAAAGAGTGAACATCAAATACTCAGAAAGGCAGTTGATGTGGTGATGAGGTCACCCAGCAAAATCAGTCCAAAGAAGCCCATTAACAGTTCCCCCATAAAGATTTTACCACAACCATTACGGTTATAACATTTATTGCTTTTAACAAAATGCTTTTTCTACTATTAATTTATTTAGCTTTATGACTTCTATATTTTATAGATAAATCAATTGCCCCTTGAATTGACTTCAATTGCGGCATTTTTAGTTGTAGTTTTAATTTTTAATATTTGTAGCTATTCAATAAAAATGATTAACATTTGACTGTTACAATTATGACGAAGTTACGAAATTGTTCGTAAATAAAGGTCAATATCGAATAATAAATAATACATGTATTATTTTGTAAGTTATCTAGTTAACGGAGTGACATAATAACTAAGTATAAATAATATTTAATAAACATGTGTTACAAACAAAGGTATGATATCTTATAGGTACCAATTAAACTGCATTTATGTGTATTTATCAATACTGATATAATAAAATAACTACATATTAAGTTTTAGTTGGTCACACAATCTTAAAATTTCCAAAAATTAAAGAGTATTATGAATGTAAACTTAATGTAAAATATATATCTACGATTAAGCTTTTGGTTTCATTTGTGATTGCAGTGTTGATGCGTGAAAAACGATGTAAGTGGTTACAAATTACGACATGGAATAGCGGGCTCATTTTCATCAACCCTCCATATTTAAAGTATTAATAAACCACCAAATACATTCTGTAAACAATCTAGCCAAGTCTTGATGGAGCTGCTTGATTATCTCTAAAAAGTAATGAAATCAAGACAAAGATGTGCGAAGTCTAAGGTTCCTTACTTTATTTATTTATTTATTTATAGCCTTTTATTTCTCATTTTACAGTACATTTTATTTTACACAGTTATTATACAAATAAGTTAAACATGAGGAGCCCATTTTTGGGCGTAGGCCTCCTCCATCTCCTTCCATTTTTCTTTATCTCTGGCTTGTCTCGTCCATGTAGGGCCAGCCACCTCGATGATATCATCGGACCATCGTCGCCTTGGTCGGCCACGTGGTCGTTTTGTGTCCCTTGGGTACCAATGGATTATTCGCTCTGCCCATCTGTTATCTTCTTTTCGTGCTATGTGACCTGCCCAACGCCATTTTAATCTACATGCTAATTCCACTGCATTCGATATGCCTGTAAACCTTCTTATATCTTTGTTTCTTCTTCTATCATTTAGTTTTATATTTAGCATGCTCCTTTCTGTGGCTCTTTGGAAAACATTTATCTTTTGTGCAATGTGTTTGGTTAAGGTCCAAGTTTGGCATCCGTAAAGTAGGGTAGGGAGAATGATAGTATCCATTGCTTTTCTTTTTAGATGTATTGGGATTTTTGATTTGAATATGTCTTTGAGAGACCAGTATTTGTTCCATGCTTTCTTTATTCTACGTTCTACTTCTACTGATGTTGGTTTGTATAATGTTATGTTTCTTCCTAAATAAACATATTCGTCGACATAGGTTATTGTATTAGATCCTGTTTTAATCGGTATTTTCTCACTGTTTGTCATTGCAAAGGTTTTATTTGCATTCATTTTAAGCCCATATTTTTTGCTTTCATTTTCTAGAGTTGATAACAAATGTTCTAGTTCTACATGAGTTTCCGTTATGAGGACGATATCATCAGCAAAGCGAAGATTATTTTCAACGGCCAAGTCGCACAACATTAACCATAATAATAAAGTAATCGCAGTAAGGAACCTTAGACTTGGCACGTCTTTGTCTTGATTTCATTACTTTTTAGAGATAATCAAGCAGCTCCATCGAGACTTGGCTAGATATTTTACAGAATGTTTTTGGTGGAATTTCACTTCTTTTTGTAAAAACTTGAAAGGAATATTGGACAACCCATTGGGTCTAGAGCGCTCGACTTGGCGGGGGCACTACCCTACCCCCTATTTTTGACATCGGATGAAGCGGCCCACCATATTGAAAATATATTGTTTAAAGGCGGTATGTCGATCTCTTATAGTTTGGCTAGGCTCTTTTTTTATCTAAGCAGGGTCACCAGGTACTCCAGATCTTCGATTATCCAAGTTTTTATAGTTTTCCCTTTATGTTGCCATTAAACCCTAACTCTGTACCAAATTTCAGCTCTCTGAGTAAATGGGAAGTACTAGTTCTATTTTGATGATCATGAGTGAGTGACTGTCTATCGAAAATGCGAAACTTTGCTTTCGAAACGTCGGAACTAAATGACCTACAGACTTGAAATTTTGGATTTAAAGTAAGTTATTATATCTTACTAGATGACGAAAATTTCAGCGCTCTGGTATTATCCAAAGGTTCTCAAATTGGGCCCTGAAAATGCGGCGAAATGGATCCGTGCCGTGCCCCCAGATTTATTCAGGTTAGGCTTACAATAAGCAGGCCTAAGCTACTTTATTTACTGTGACTGCTATGAGTCTTCTTCCTGTAACCTGGGAATGCGTCCGCACGCGGGTGTGACCTGCATGCATGTCAAACGGATCCCATAGTTTCATATTATCTTGTGACGCATGAACTCCGCGTGTGGGGTGCGATGCAAGTGCGCGCGTGCTTATATGTATCTCTCAATATGTCGTCTTCCTTCAAGATAACGGTCTACTCGTTTTTTTTTGCAAATTTTGAAAAGGAATTATGGCTTTTTATAAATTCATACTGGACGCCAATGTCTGTGCTGCTAAATCTGTTAGCAGCACACACCATACGGAATATTTTTTGTTTATTGCAGACGTGTTACAACCGCATGCGGACGCGATATATTTATTTATCAATTACGAATGTAGTAGCATTAGCAAATTACGAAGAGCTGTAGTACAAAACCTGAGGAACTGTTCTGTTCAAAGAGTCAAATGCAAAAGTGACTCATCTAAGTTGCGAGGAGGACTTGTAAACGCCAGAATCGGGTCGAATAACAACGAAAGCGTTTGCGTCGGTCTTAGGGATACCGCCTTTAACCGAAGCTTTTGCCCATGCTTTCAAATGAAAAATGCTTCAAAACATTTTCATAGGTATAAAACATACACCATGCAACATTTAAAATAATCCACTTACTTTTGTAAGCATTTTAATTATATTTTAGATAATATATATACATACTATAATATATATTAAAAAGATTTTTAAAAAGTACGTGTCTTTCCATTTCCTTTGCATGTTATCCATATATGACATAAAAAATCGATATGTCATTGTCAGGTGTTTACATGCCGATTTTTAGGTCAATTATTTAGGGGAAATATTTTTATTTAGAATTAATTTAGTAAATAATTAGTAACTTGTTTTCAAATCATGCATAGTTTTTCTTTGTAATGAATTCTTGTTGTGGAAATGATTTAGTATATAATTCGGTGCTAAGTGATTTAGTAGCCAGTAATATAGAACAAATTGCATATTTAATCGATATTTTGACTGAATTTTGGCCTATGGTTGGAATTTTTTGTCTATCAGTGACTTTTTTATTCAAACGTTTTTCGAAAACAACGTCCCAGTGTCCAAATTAAGTTTTTGAGACTTGAAAGAAAGTAAAAGTATTCTTTCGAAGCTGCTACAGTACAAGGTAAGATTTTTATTGCATATTCATTTTGAAGCTTCTTAGAATTTCACTGTTTTTAGATAATTAAAGAAAATTTAAGGCTAATTAATTATAACTAACATCCATAACAAAATAAATCTAAATAAATATTACAGTGATAAACGAAAACAATATTCAACACAGTACTTAATCATCATTATAATTTTGAAATTTTCTGATTAAAATAATATGCTGTTGCTGTATTTCCTGTTATCTCTCTCTTTTATTGTATTGCTCAGTATACATCTTTGATTCAATTTTAACTAGACGGGTCTTATGCTATCCTCATCTAGTCCTTACCAGCAATTTTTTACATCTTCTTGGTCCATAAAGGACCTTAAATATCCATAGACATACACACAAATTCGAAAAGCCCCAGTAAAAGCATGGAGCAAATATTATGAGTATTAAAGTGTTTAAGTTTAGAATAAAATAAACTAAAAAAGACATGCTCATGCACAAAGATTTTGGTAGTGCCCGGGGATTGTACCCAGAACCCTTGTTTTAATATTTCAATTCAATTCATTTATTCATAAACAATATAAGTACATTGTGTTTGAAATGTCATTCATTATGCATGAAAAAATACATGTAAACGAAATAAAAATAAATAAATCCAAAGTCACAATCATATTTAAACAGGATGTTGCAATAGCACAGTTAAAATGTTAACATAATAATTAGTCAGATTTAAAAATTTACAATAATTTACTTACAATAATTCATCATCATCATCATCAGCTCATTAAACATCCCCGTCAAGGGGCACAAGCCTACCCATATAGGGTGATTAGGCTTTAGTTACCCACGTGGACCCTGTGTGGGTTGGACGACTTAACATACAACCTTTGAATCTCTTTGCAGGTTTTCTAACAATGTTTTCCTTTATGTTAAGAGTGTCGGATAACAGAGTACATATATTTGCGAAAATTCGAAAACACAATGGTATGTGGCGGGATTTGAACCTCAGCCCTCCCGGTAGGAGTGCAACAGTCCACACCATTGAGCCGCCGACGCTCACCGAAATTTTTCAACACTGTAGAAATACTTTTCCATAAGAAATTCCTTTAACTTGTGCCTAAACTCATTTTTATATAAAAGCATTTTTAATTTGATTGGTAATAAATACTACACTTGTATTGACTTAAAGAGGGAACAATGTTTAACCACATAAAACCATGTTCTTAACCCTTTGACCGCCAATGACGCCTTAAGGCGCCAGACACAATACATTTTCAATTGTGTCTGGATTCCCGGCATTCAATGGGTTAAGAACCTTTACTTTGACAGTTAATCGTTCTCATTGATTTTATGAGACATAAAATCAATGCTCGTGGTGCACCCAGTATTCCCACCTAAGTTTTAGAAAAAGGCCTTTTTGAGACATAAAAAAGGGCTTAAAAAGGGCTAGATTGAGCGTCAAAAGATTTTTTGTTCTAAAAATGCTGAAATAATCACCTCATGAAGCCGTTTCTTTTGTGCACCCAGCTTATAGCTAACGAAGCTTTGACAACTCGTAAACACGCGATTGATTAGATCGGCAGGTTTCACCGCAATGCAGTGGGTGGACAGTAGAAATGGAGCTGAATGAATGTCATTAGTGCTGTAAATATATATCTGGTAACCGAAAGACTAAAATTTGGTTTTAATCCTTTGTACGTCATTAATACTTCAAGGCGTCAGCAACAATCGATTTTCTATTGTCTGAATTATAAATATACATATCCACTGACATTCACACAGCGCCATCTAGTCCCATTTTAATCGAGGAGCTTTTATCATGGGTACTAAACAACGGATAAACTTACAAATATATTTTGTAAATACGTACATAATGTACATAGAAACACTCTAATACAAACTAATACAAACAGACATGTTCATGGACACAAATGTTTGTAATGCCCGGGGATTGAACCCTTACTGAAGTGGCCGACGTCTCAATCATTAGGTATGGTCGTAAATTTCTGGGATACATAGCGTTCGACAGGAATTCGACTGTTCAAAGTAAAGCAGAAGCAAGAGTCTCTTGCTGTGTTTTGTATCACAAAAGAAACACGGTGCCGATCAGTTATCCACGTTCATCTTGAACGTTAGGACCGAAGACTTGAGCTGATACCGGTTATCGAACGAAAGTGAGCGCGGCCGGGTGAGCGCGGCTAGTTTATCGCACTAACATTACCTCATTCGACTCGCCCAGTTTTTCACTTTCTTACAGGCAGAAAGCGTGAAGTGAGTGACATTCACATTTTTATTGACGCCTAGTTTTAGACGAGTTTAAGGGCCTATTTGCTTTGGTTTTCCAGTAGCGACATTGTGATTTTGGCAGAAACTTTTAGCTAAGGTACCTACATTAAATCTTGGTTTAGCATTGGAGGTCTTATAGCTACATAAATATCATGAGCTCGGAATAATATTGAAGTTGAGATATAACTTATTTTCAATAAGTCATATCTTAGCTTACACAGAATCACCACAAAAACGCCTATACAAATTTATACGTCATACGCTGATTATTATTATTGAAATTGAATATATCGTTTCATTGGTTATTTAATATCTTCAAGTACATACTTAGCATCGGAAGTTTATCTTAACACAGCCTGACGTCCTTTGTGATCATTTTTTGTTAAAAACAACCGTTCACATTAAATATCTATGTTTTTCGGTACTCGTATCTGGGAAAATTGAGATTCTCTACCATGCTAAAACGCCCAAAGCCTCGCGGGGAATGTCCGCGCTCTGTCTTTCCGACATATGTCCTTGATCAAAGTAATTAATATAATTAACGGCAATATAAACTGTTATTTTAATTTTTCTTATAGTAGTATTGTCTTCAGCATTACTGTCAATGCCTTTTTTATTAGAGTCATTAGCGTATGGTAAAATTTCATCACCTGAAGTCGAGACACATGTGGTTATTAGCTGTAGGTACTTTGCCTAATAAACGATTAGTTTGTTCGCTCTGACTTTGACATTGTTTTCTAATAAATAATTGCTTAAAATACACTTGTAACAATCAACATCAATATGCGCGATTGGATAGTCAAAGACAGTTTTTTAGAAAGGACAGGGTGATCAATTTGTCATTTACAATTCGTGTAATGTCAATCTGTTTCAATTATTTGGGTTTGTTTTGAGTGTAATTGGTGCTTTGTTATATTTCTGCGAACTACTATAATATATATACGATACGAAGAAATATTTTGTTGAATTCCAATTTAAAGATATTCAAATACTCGAGTGACTTTTTGTTTTTAAAAGTGCGAGTATACAGAGATTCGGACTTCGAATATCGAGTTAAATAGTGTGTATGCTGTTTTATACTAGCCACCTTTTATCATATCTACAAGTTAAATAAAACAGTTCTCTGTTTACTATGAACATCTAGATTACGCTAAGCTAATACGTATTCTTGTCAACAAACTTAAGTGGATCTGGCCTTCGATACTTCGCCATTTCACTCCTACAGACCAGCGAATTTGGCCTAGGAATTTTATGAAATACAGAAATAACTTTCACGACCCATTTGGTGTTGCAGTTGAGAGGTCGACTGCAACACCAAGGGCACCCCGGGCAGTACAAACATTTGTGTGCATGAACATGTCTGTTTGTAATGGTCTGGGTGTTATGTATAATATATGTATTTACAAAAAAAAATATGTATATAAGTATGTTTATCCGTTGTTTAGTACCCACAATACAGGCTTCACGCTTAACTTGGGGCTAGATAACGCTGTGTGAATGTCAGTTGATATTTATTTATTATTATTTATAACTTTCGATTTCAATAGCTGTATAGGCCGCTGGACATCGTTATTGGCCGGACAGGCAATTAAAAAGCCTAACTATATCCGATTAACGGACGCGTGGCAACCCTAAGTCTGGCTTCAAATTTAAGGAAATATTTCTAAAAATCAAGGTCAAAGCAACCATTTACATTGGAAAAAAATCCTTTATCATTCTTTTTATACTTTAACATTTGTATTCTTAACATTATCATTATTCCAACGAATTGATCAGTGTCCAACTCTACCTACTGTTTGCGAGGATCATGTTTACCCTTCTATTTCCATTGGTCCTCCAGTTTATACGGCATTTATAAAGATTTATGAAAATACAATCGGTCACTCTGTTGGCGCTGGTAAAATAAATATGTGCAAGTTTTCGTTGCTTTTCAGGTCATCAAGTAAATAAAACATTTTTGTCATTATCATTTTGTACCGTTACCGGTGTTGGGTAGTAAGGCGACTATTAGACGTGAATTGGGCGAAATGTTGAATAATGTGTGGTGGTGACACGGTTTTTTTAATATTATAGTAGGCTAACGAGCAGACGGTTCCTTGATGTTAAGTGATACCTAAATACCACCAACTGTTATCATCAGCTCATAATGTCTCCACCGAGGGGCACGAGCCTACCCCTAAAGGATGGTTAGGACCAGTGCACCAGGTTGTCTTAATATTCAGTCGTGATTTGAAGCGTACGAATAGATGATGTCTAATAGATAGCCTGATCACCTATTTAGAACCATCACCATCTTTTAATGTAGATATTACTTTTAGTAAAGTTTTTTAAAGTTTTTTTTATATTAGTAAAGTTTTTTTTTACATTTTTTAGGTGTTTTTATTACAAATAATAGAACAAAATACAACCTAAAGTCAAATTCATTTGTTCGTACCCGAATCACATATTTCCTGCTTAAAAAAAACAAAACAAAATAAATAAATATCATAAATATATATACCATAAAAATAGAGCAATAAATAATTTTGATTAAAGAAAAGGTTGTTAGTGGAGATCCCAATGAAATTAGAGGCAATATGGGCGTTTCGACCATTATGAATGTGAAATTACGATATAAAGATATAAAACCGAAATCCGGAAGTGGTTTTTATGGAATGGAATATTTATCCATGGAATTTTATCGGACAGATAATAATCGTCAACCGATTGATAAACTTTTTTAATAAGGTGATTTATATAATAACCTTGAACATGTGTGCATTGCAACTCTAAATAAGAGTTTGAAGTATCCTATTTTCTATATTCGTTATTGGAAATAATGCAATTATACTATACCTCAATCAGATTAGGTTTGTTATCATTTATTCAGTTGTTCAGTATTAAGTATAGTTAAACTATGAATTGTGTGCAAGTAAATACTAATAGATATTCACTTGGTTAACATATGCAATTGATAGAATCATAGGGGTGCAATGTCATAAAAACCTCGACCCGTTGTGTAATGCGTAGCCTAACTGCATTGATCTTTATCACCGAATAGCCCGCATATCGGCTACTTCAACGAAGTTCTTCTCATATTTTTGTTTTTTTTTTTGCGTTTTTTAAATAACAATGATAATGTCCTTTTTATGAGGCGAAGGAAATGTTTGTGTACGATGAAAGTATTGTTTTATTATTATTATTATTTTTTATAAAAGAAAGCTAGGGACTGAAATATTTTTTATTAATTCGGTGATTTCATCGCAACCATATTACAGATTGGCCTTTTGTTCAGTCCTTAGTAGGCGCAAGTCGTCACATTAACTATGACGTAGATTTTATATTAAAAGTTCACACGAGCATTAGCATATCAATCTTTTAACCCTATCGCATTTCTCTTATCGAATCTGCCTGCCACTTTTTTCCATAATTATCATCTTTGTTGGTTAAATTAATGCCTTAATTTTTCGTGTTTGTTTAAACCACAGTATATTATAAATCTAACTAGTGAATTATGACCTCGTTATTTAGTTCGTTATACAAAAAAAGAAACATTATTTTTTTCGAATGATTTATCGCTGTTGGGCGCGGATATCCTTCGCAGCTTTACTGCACAAGTGGCGAGCGCCAAAACTAAAAAAAAATCAAATTCTGTAACATGTTCGTACAGTCAACCAAATAATAATAGTAGGGGGATAGATGCCTTTGCCATAATCTCAATATTTGCAACGAGCGTTGTATATAGCAGCCTGTAAATGATTTGGTTGTAGAAGCCTGCTGACGGTTCTCGGTTGAATATGTGATCTTTAAACCTCCAACGACTCCCACGGGACGTGTAGGGTTGTTGTCTATTGTATTTTAATCTGTCGTCGTCACACGCGTCTACAACTACATATAAATAATATCCACTGACATTCACACAGCGCCATCTAGCCCCAAGTTAAGTGTGAAGCCTGTATTATGTGTAGGTACTAAACAACGGATAAACTTAATTAAATATTTTGTTTTTGTAAAAACATACATATTATACATAGAAAACACCCAGACCATTACAAACAGACATGTTCATACACACAAATGTTTGTACTGCCCGGGGATTGAACCCGGAACCCTTGGTGTTGCAGTCGACTTCTCAACCGCAACATCAAATGGTCGTCTGAAACTACATGAATTAATCAAGCGTATATAGATACAGATAAATGTATAATTCGCGCAACTATTCAGTACCCGTATGTTTGTGACATGTAATCCGTTGGTGTCCATACAGTGTTTTATGTAACAGTCGCCCAGCGCTGTTTGATATTCCACATTAATATTAACATTGTGCCGTGTGCGTCATGGCACCCAGATATTTTACTTACAGAAATATTGCATGAACATAACTTGACTTTCATCTGTTCGATTTTAAAATTCATCGTATACGGGATGTCGGCAACATTGTGGTGTGATGTGGGGTATTGTTTTTCAATGATTGCCGATTGTTTTTCAATCTGGCACATTGAACATTTTATAAGAAATATTGAATAAATATTTTTAAATATCCACTGACATTCACACAGTGCCATCTAGCCCCATTTTAAGCGAAGAGCTTGTAGTAAGGACACTATACAACTGATAAACATACTTATTTATATATATATTTTGTAAATTCATACATATAATACATAGATATAACCCAGACCATTGCAAACAGACATGTTCATGCACAAGAATGTTTGGACTGCCCGGGGATCGAACCCGGAACCGATGTAATAGCCGATGTCCCAACCATTACACCAAATAGGTCGTCAAAAATATATTAAATGAGTTGTCGAAAAATGAGGTGATGTCCATCTTGTATACCGAAGGTGGTGTGATTGTGCTAATATTGCAAATGACTATCCGGTTTGCTTTTAGAGGAATGTAACGTTGTTTTTTACTTGTTATCAAAGGTAGACGGTGTTAAAGAGTCGTCTACATATCTTACTTAGTTTTTTCATAACAGAAAAGTGTGTTCAGATGCGCATTAGTACTCATGTGATTTAGTGTTTTCTATTTGGGGTTATCATAAAAAATGTCTTTTGATAGATATTAGAATAATAATATTTATTAAAAAAATAAATTTATTTCATATATAAGTTAATATTGGACCTGATCCACCTATAACCAAAACTAAATTTTTGTTGCCTTTGTTGTTAACTGGGTCGTAGAATGATATAACTGATAGGCATGAAAAATCCGTTATATTTTGGTCTTACTAGTTTGGCGACCTGGTTAGTGAAGGGAGATTTTCGACTTTTGCCAGTGACTTTAAATATGAATATTTTATCCCACGAAAAACATTCTGTAAAAACTAGCCAAGTCCCGATCAAGAGCGGATCCAGGTTTGGCGCCAGGAGGGGGTCACATAGTAGTTGTCAAGTTAAGAACTTATAAGGTATTTTGTTAATGGACGTTAGTATAGTACTTAAAAATAGCTCAGGGGGGGGTCAATACCCCCCCTGGATCGTTGGTCTCGATGGCCTTGCTTGTTTATCTCTAAGAAGTAATGAAATCTACTGCGATTTCTACTTACTGCGATTTATTTATTATTATAGTAAATGTATGATGTGGCCGTTGAAGAGTACAAAACCAGGTACTTCATGACACCATTGAATCAATCTGTCGCCAGAACCGCTATCCATTGACAAAATTGCCACTTGTAAATCAGTGATTCAATAACCAGTCCATTGTAGGCTTCATAAAGCCACTATCGTTTATGTTCAACATTCTTTATGAAGAACGTTCTTCTTATATAAATATGGCTTGAAAATATGGCGAAATGGTTCTTGTAAAGAATGGTAGCAGTGTTTTCTTCGCGCTCGACTTAGCGGGGGCACTACCGTGCCCCCCGATTTTTGATTATTGTTCTTGCTTGTCGCGATGCGATATTTAAGACATATTCTGGCGCGCGTCTGTCTATAGAACCATCGATTATGTTAGAAAAAAAAATCAAATGAATTAAAATATTTTGTACCTCCACAAAATGTCGGGAATAATAATAAAGAATAATAATAAAAGTTATTAAAAAATATAATAAAAGTTTTATTTTCGAATTAAATCAGCTCAAATTTATCTGCACTTAATACGACTATTTCAGTACTATTTTTAGGCATAAACTTGTAACCGAAAATCGAAGGCGTTTCAGAGATATTTGAAGTTTTCAAATGTTCAAGCCATAATCCTCACCACGTTACCTTTAATATCTCGGTAACCTCTTGAGTACTATTTCTCAAATTTGGCATATCATTGGTACTATTTCATGACTAAAGCTGTAATCCTCACCATCCTATAGCTATATCTTAGAAACTAAAGTGGTACTATTTTTTTGACTTGTGGTATATTAGTACTATTTTTTAGCGTTGTCAAAATTCGTTTTAATTGCGATTTCAAATATGAGGATTACAGCTTGAAGCACACGTAAATAGTGCTATGAATCAGCTACCTACCAATGCAAGTCCCGTCAAAGTAGGTCCAGCTATTTCAGAGAGTACGCGTACGCGCAAACAGACAAAATAAATGAAAATGTTTTTTTGTATGTACGGTCAACACCATCATCAGCTCATTATACGTCCCCATCTAGGTGCTTACACGTATAGGGTGTATAGGCCTTAATTGTCCACGCGGTCCCAGTGCGGATTGACCGACTTCACGCACAACCATTGAATCTCTTCGCAGGCGTGCGCAGTTACCCTCACGATGTTTTTCTTCACCGTAAGAGCGTTAGATACTGCCTTCTGATCTGGAGGGCGCAGATTCAAATCCTGCCACGTACCAATGTATTTCTAATTTTAGAAATTATATGTACGATTATCCTACATAGTTGTATGTACGGCAATAATCACCTACTCTAAGTAGGTAATAATTGTCATTTGACTCGCTCGACTGTAAGCTAAGTAACTTTAAGATTATGCTAGTGTTAATGTTGTGCACTTTTTTTGGATCAGTTAACACAGTGTGTGATGCTGTAGGCTATTACTATATCAGTCGATAGTTAAGGTATATTGTATAAAAAAGCATTCAGTTTTATCAAATTTCGTACGTATGTTTTCGGTTTTTCTACATAGATTTCCCAGTTTCCATCAGACGATTTTTCGTAAGTTTTCACTCCAAATAACAGAATGTAGGTATAGGTTAGAGTAAGATGTTACTCATCGCGGTAACTAGCATCGGTAATTGTTTTTTACTTTAGCTCTATTTTTTCGCATCAACGTATCGCAGTCTATTGCTGGACATAGGTCTCCCCCATTTTGAGCCAGATATCCCGGTCCTCCGCTTTTCTCATACAACGTACTACGCAAGTCGTCGGTCCATCGGGCCGGAGGGCGTATTTTTACTTTAGTATTATTTGTAGGGTAACATATGAGCCGGCAATCCGTTAGAGAATTGTGCAGCTGATATTGTCGTATTTCTTCTATGTACTTATATTTAATATACATAAAGTTGAGTTTCATATAACATTCGTGTTATAAATAAGGCTTTATCAATATATTCATTACTCACCTATCGTCACCTTGACCACAAAGTTTTTGTAGTCAATACGCAAAAAATGTATAGAATTGTAAAATAAAGTTTCAATTGTTATTTGATAAAAGCGATCACTATTCTTGTATTACCTTTTCCATTTATTCATTTCGCTTTATCTTGGATTTGAATCATATTATTTTGCATTATATCTATTTTTGATGGCGTCTTGCGCGTTCATGTATAGCAAAAGCGCAAGTTTAGTATATACATGACCATATACGACATGACATATATACGTGACCGAATAATATTATCTTCAGCACCTCCGTGCTTTTGAAGACATGTAAAGCTGCTGGCCCAGGCTACTATGTAAGGATGGTAGTCTTTTATATACCAATCAGCTTTGGGTTCGCGTGGTGGGTATTTTACCAATTTTTTCATGTCATGCCATACCGTGTTGTGAACAAAGATAAACAGGACATTATGAAGGCATATCAAAAACCATTTATTCAATTTTGGCTCAACAACAAGCACTTATGACTGTCCAAGTACAATGCAAAATAAAACTGTAAAATTATCAAATGAAAAATGTTTATTCAGTTTAGGTCCTTACAGGACACTTATGAATGTCAAATGAAGCTACCACTGGTTAGGTTAGCAAGGGTAGTTTTCAAAGTAAAGCAATGATGAGTTTTGATAATAGAAAAAAGGTGTCTAAGAAAACTGTAATGTGTAGGACAAACTAAGTTTTAATCCAAGATATTTATTAATGAAATCTTAGAATTGGTTACTCACAACTTAAAGGACACTCTAATGTTCCGATACACGAGTAAGATAACTATATCAAGAAATTAAATTAGCACAGAACTTGTTACCGAATACAGTCGGTCACGTTCACGATCTCGTGTAGTGACACAGTTACGTGTTTTTTTTGCCATGATGTCTGAATTAGACAATTGCTTCTTTTCATCATTCATCATCATCGACTTATAATATCTCGGACCGTTACATACATTAACTTTAATCATCACTGTTAACGGCACGTGTAATTTTTTTCTTTTTCTCCGCGCTATCCCAATACTTAAATTTTGACGTACTATTAATAAAAACACGAAAGCTACCTAGAATGTATTTATGTATTCTTATGCGCAAAAAATAATTTCAATGTTTCACGTAATGTTTTTTATTATATTTCGGCGTTTAAAACGGATTTTAATGAAATTTTAAATAACATTCGCAGCAGAATATGTAGTACTAATACGTAGAATGTCAATTATTCTAGAATTCTCACGGGAATGTAAACTGCGAATGAGGCCGCGGCAGACTGGTAGAATCTTAATAAAATATTGATCTCTACATTGGTGAAAAGTCAACCCTGTTTATTCGTAGACAATACAGCTATGAGATACTAGCGTAGAGTCACAAGTAAAACAGATGAATGATGGGATTTATTTTACTATGTACACACAGTGCCATCTAGCCCCAAGTTTTGCGTGAAGCCTGTATTATGGGTACTAAGCAACGGATAAACCTTTTTTTCGTAAGTACCTACCTACCTACACATTATACATGGAAAACTCCCAGACAATTATTTATTTATTTATTTGATACACAAAACAGCATTACAGTAAATACAATTTAAACATTGAATGTGGTTTTGAGGTTTCAGGGAGTACTGTAACACCACAAGCATGTGTATACAGCATGATTATCTAAACCAGTATTACAAACAGACATGTTCAAGCACACACATGTTTGTACTGCCCGGGAATCGAACCCGGAACCCTTGGTATAGCAACCGACGTCTCGACCATTACACCACATGGGTCGCGTAGAATAGAAGCTGGCGCGGATTCGAGTTGTGATATTGAAAAGATAGGTGATCTGCGGCCAGCAGCAGTAGTCAGTTCGAAACAAAGCGAATGACGTCCCTGAGCGTGACTCGAAACACGGTTTAGGGCAGCAACGCTCGCGTTAAGTTTCGTAGAGTCAGTGAGGTAACCGAATGCCCGAAATTCCCATTTTCCTATATTTTCTTTTCTCTCTCAGTATTCTAAAGTAATGCCGCACTGGATTCCACTCAATAGAAAACTAAAGTCCGACCAAGTGGTAGCTTCATATTATGACTTTCGCAAGTGTTCATTATGGACCTAACTCCAATAAAGATTTTTCAGTATTGATTTTGCACTCGTAGCTTCGGGAAACTAGATAAACACATTTGATTTTGCACTTGTAATCAGTATCAGGCGTCCATGGGTGGACTTTCCATTAGGTGAAACTGCTCGTTTTCCTATAAATATATTACTAGGTAGGTAGGTAGACTCGGTACTGAGTCGTCTATGTAGGTACCACCGCAGTGCCAGATATCGTCCCGTGAATTAGAAGTGTTTTGCACTTCTGTGTTTCGGGATGAGGGCACTGTAGCTAGTAATTACCGGGTATAAGTGACCTCACATCTGTTGTTTCGGGTGACGGGCGCAGTGCGGCATTGATGGAGTATAATAACTGTCTATCAGTGGTCTTATTCATGGTCAGGCGTATCACTTATCACTAGCTGGGCGTCCTGACTCTCCTGTATACTTTGCAGCATAAAAAAAATATAAATAAAAAAATCTGTACCGAGTGTGTCGGGCGGTCGTGACGTAAGTGAGCGGTGTGTCAGGCTCCACGGCGGGGGCACCAGCGGTGTTTACACGCGGCCGGCACTCGCGGCTCGCCCCACGCGCCACGAGCACGCGGCCACCGCGGTACTGAGCCGCGTACTGAGTGCACCCCCACACATAGGAACCGAAACCCGGCACCAACCCAAGTCAACCCTGACGGCAAGAGCTAGGGATCATATCTCGCCGAACTATATCGTAAGTGAAGTTTTTTTTTCGTTTCAAACAAGTTCTATCGTAGTTATGGAATTAATAGACAATATTTTGTGTACAGACGCTTTTTTGTGATAATTTGTGTTGTGTTGAAACGTATAAGGATTTTGGTGTTGCGTTCAGTTTGGATCGTAAATTTTGTCACTTGCGTCCTTTTTTTTTTGAGAAAACCGGTCGTGGTGTTGGTTAGCCTGTAATAAAATTTACGTATCAATGGTAGGATCAGCATTAAGGTAGAGTCTTGAGGATTTGAATGGAAATGCCTAAAACTCATTAAATTTGTTTGTAACATACGAGTATGTTTAGTTGATTACGCTTCGTTATTTAAGCTGTTTTGTTTTGATCTCGTATAAAGCTTTGCTATACAAATATGATGCTTTTTAGATCACATGTCACCTTATTTTGTGAAGATTTAAGTTTGTAACTTTTACATCATTAAACGTATTTTGTCAAAAAATATTACAACTGGCAGATGCAATTGTAAAAACAGATATATCTCACCAATTAGTTTATTTATAGATAGAGTTAACCACGATATGCGTTGTAGATGTTATCTGTTATACATTGAGACGAAGTAGGGCAATGATTGTACGCCAGAAAGCCTGTACTATATGTATTCTCTTGTCGCCTTGTCACTCAACATGTTTACATTGCATTCGAGCTAAACACTTTGCTATCTAACAGATACCAGGGCGTATCACATCAAGAGCTGTAACGAACTTAAAGAAGCTATTTAAATAACAAAATCAATAACTTCTTATTTAATTTAGGTCCTTAAAGAACACTTGTGAATGTCAAATGAAGGTACCATTGGTTTGAATTGTACTGAGTAGATTTCTACTGATAAGAATCCAGCAAGAAACAAAGTAGTGATGTTTTAAAAAAAGTGTTATCATTATACATAATTATATCTTTTCTATTGAATTAAAGGTATAACAACTTTTTTTTATTAAATTTAAAAGCTAAACACACATGTAATGAAGTAGAGACCGCGTCTTGGCAATTGTAGTTTAGCCTCCCGACTCGATGGACCGAGGACTTGTGAAAGGACATTGGATGAGAACAACAAGCTGGCCGGATAGCGCAAAATGAATACAGTAATACCCCGCTTTACGCAGAGATGCGTTCCAGAAAAAATCGCGTTAACTGAAATTCGCGTATATCGAGGTTTATGATTAAACATAGCCAAAATTTAATACAAAAAAACACGAATCATTTTAATCAATCACTTTAATTTCTAAGAACACTTTATGCATTACATAGTTACTATTAATTAATTTTTACGGAAAAATACATCTATTGTCTTTTGGGTAGCGTTTTTTTACGTTCTTGTAAAATACGTTCATAACACCCAACACTGTTTTTTATTGTTTGACACACGGTCAAGACACGGTCATCATTATTGTCTATACTCTGCAGTATGTCCAAACCTGAATAAATTTTTGAAAGAGCATTTTGTATTTGCCCTGAAGATAAAACTTTCTCTTCTACTTGTTCTTCCTCATCGTAGATAGGATTATTCTGTAACTCAATCAGATCTTCATTGCTGAGAGGATCGTCGTGCGTTGCTACAAGTTCTACGAGATCTTCTACAGCGATATCTTCAAGTTCAGAACCCTCAATCATTGCAGCAATGTCTTCTAGCACTTGTCTCTGCATCTGGACAATTCTTCTCGGTGTTTCCACTACATCTGGCCAAAGATTACGCCACACCCCGTTCATACAACTCTTTTTAACTTCCTTCCAAGCTTCTTCTATGTTGTGAATAGCCTTCATAATGTGGTATGACTTCCACCACTCTCGCATAGACTGTCTTCCTTCCCCGTCAGTTTCATGAATTAGTTGGCTAAAAGTGCGACGATGGTAATAAGCTTTGAAGTTTGCTATGGCTCCTTGGTCCATAGGTTGTAATATTGACGTAGTGTTTGGTGGAAGGAACTTCACGTACACTTTTAAGCCTCTGGTGTATCAAGTGAGGTTGGATGTCCTGGGGCATTGTCTAAGAGTAATACAACTTTAGGTTCAAGCCCATTTCTGTCACAGTATGATTTGACAGATGGGCAAAAACTATTAAAATACCATTCTTGAAATATTTCCCTTGTAACCCACGCCTTTCTGTTTGATCGCCACACAACTGGTAGACTTGTCTTGTCTGTGCCTCGCATTGCACGGGGTGTTTCTGAATGGTACACTAGTAAAGGTTTCAGTTTGAAATCACCAGTGGCATTACCACCCAGCAGAAGTGTAAGTCGATCTTTCGCAGCTTTGAAACCACTGGCTTGACGTTCTTCCTTCGAAATAAATGTTCGAGATGGCATTTTTTTCCAGTAAAGTCCGGTCTCATCAACATTGAAGATGAGACAAGCAGGAATTTTCTCTCGTCCAACGAACTCTTGAAACTTGTCTGGAAACTCAGCTGCAGCTTGAATGTCCGCGCTGGCCGCTTCGCCTGTTATGTGGATATTGTGAAGATTAGAACGCTGCTTGAACCGATGGAACCAGCCTCTACTAGCAGCAAAAGTCGGAGTCGAACTACCTTCTCCTTCTTGTGTTTTCAGGTCTTGACTTAGTGGTGTGTTCTTCTTATTCAAATCTTCGATCCAGACTGACAGTAACTTTTCCATTCTTTCTAAGATAGAGGATCTCGAACGAGAAAGTTTTGTTGCACTTATAGGTGTTGAACTTTCGCTGGAAACTTTAATTTTTTCCCGATTTTTAAAAATCGTTCTCACAGTCGATTCTGAGAGTCCAAACTCTCTCCCAACAATTGTTGCTTTACCTCCATTTTCCATTCTTCTTAACACTTTCATCTTCATTTCCAAAGATACGCTTTTGCGCTCTTTTTTCTTTACAGAAGACATTTTTGACGAAGCTTTAAATTATGTACCTATGTATGTATCTCCAATAAATGTTAAAACACGACTGCCAGCCGAACTAAACATGACGGAACAAACGAAACGAACGAGGGAATCGGGAAGCGAAGGAAGCGGGAATTCCGCGACCATAGAGACGTTGATGACTACATTATGTTTATACACACTTTTCGCGTAATGCGAGGCATTTGAGCGCGAAATTTGAAATTCGCGTTATGTGAAACCGCGCATAATGGGGCGCGTAAAGCGGGTATTACTGTATACTTTTAATTTAATTAATACTAAGGAAGACGGTGTTTAATAGCCTCTGTGTGGCAACTTTAGGTAAACGAAAATAATTGGATGAAATGAAAACTAAAAATTATTTCATTTTTCTTTCAACTGATATCCTCAGTGGTGATGCTTCAAATACAGCAGTGATTTAGGTTAAAGTAGAGTAAGACTTAAATAACCAAATAGTTGAATAAAACAGGGTTTTTGAAAAGAATTGAACTGTAGCTTAAACAGTGATTAAAAGTAAGGTACAGTGAAGAGCGTCGGTGGCTTATGGTGTAACAGTCCAGCCTTCCGATCAAGAGGTTGCAGGTTCAAATACCTTCACACATACCATTGTGGTTTCGAATTTTCGAATTATATTTGCCTTTATCCGACGCTCTTACGGTGAAGGAAAACATCGTGAGGAAACCTGCGCACGCCCGCGAAAATATTCAAAGGTTGTGCGTGAAGGCAGCCTATCCGCACTGGGCCCGCGTGTACGACTAAGGCCTATACACCCTATACGGGTAGGCTCGTGCCCCTCGGTGGGGACGTATAATGAGCTTAAGTGATGATGATTGAACGTGATACCATTTCCAAAAATACTGTTTCTTGTATTGGACGTTTTATTAATAAAACACAGGGTATGCTCTCCTCATTTGTATATATGGAGTGCATGCCACTAAGTAAATAGGCTTTTATATTTACATGCTTTTTTATTTTGACGCTTGTTCCCCACTGAGTCGTACAGTAAATGCGCAATATCCTCCCTTTCGTTTGTCCTCCAGACGTTCGACCTTTGCTCCTTCGGGCTCCTGCTTTCATCTGTATTTTAGTAATTTCGTCATGCCCAATATAAAGCTTTGATGTTCTTTTATAACGTAGTATCTAATGTAAACCGTGTTACTAAGCTTATTAGGTAATTATTATTTATCTATATGATAATTTTCCTGTCTGTGCCTTCGTAAAGTATATCATCATCATCACATCATCTCATTATACGTCCCCACCGCGGGTCATGCGCCTGCCATAGGCTTTAGTAGTCCACGCGGGCCCAGTACGGATTGGCCGACTTCACGCACAATCTTTGAATCTTTTCGTAGGCGTGCGCAGGTTTCCTCACGATGTTTTGCTTCACCATAACAGCGTAGGATAAACGTACATATAATTTCAAAAAGGTGGGATTTGAACCTGAACCCTGGAGGGTTCCCTCGAGGATCTAGAGATCAGAACGCAACAGTCCACACCAATGAGCCACCGACGCTCTAAAGTACATGAAGAAGTTGAATTGTGCTTATTATAATATGTTTTTGTATGGGTTTCAATGTTTTATTATGGCTTTACGTACGAGCCTTTATGAGAACTCTAGTACTTATAGCGGTATATCGTATTGCCATCTTAATTGGATTAAGAGTTCTATTTGGAACACGTAACTATTGCACAATTTCTAATATTCCGTTTATATATTTTATAAGTTTATAACTAAGTAGACAAATCACCTGATATTTAGTGGCAACTCACGTTTGCAGTCAATAAATTATTATGAAATAGCGCGAACACAGCTGGAGCTACTCATTTGTAACGTAAAGATTTGAAGTCGTGATATTCAGGAATTTGACTTCCTCTTTTCATTTATTGGTAAAACGATATGTTTGGTACATAATGATTTTTTATTTATTTTATTGTTTAAGTTTAGTTAGATTAGTTTCACGGGAAATAACTTATTATCGCGAAAATGGGCGTTAATTTTAGGTGAAGCCACCACGCTAAAACTGCATAATTTGGCTGCCAAATTATACACGAAGAAGCACATTCACGAAGAAATGTCCACCATAAAATGACCGAGCCGCTTGACACATACGTCTAGTTATTGTTATATTTGTATCAAAATTGTTCATTTAAATTTTGACCTTAAAGCGTCATTAAAGGGTACAAAATCAAAAGCATGAGCGTACTATTTCACTATGATATGTAGCGAGGGACGTGATCATGAACGAAAAATCTGCCCAACTGACGCGATTGGCAGATTTGTTATGACTGATTAGATGATTGTTTATCTAAGCTCTACTACCGTACCATTCTACTAACGTCAGTTCTCTGTGAGGCCGTGGTATTGCTGAGGTCCAATCGTGCCCAAGCATTCTCTTTCGCTCTTTCGATTTTTTATTATTTTATTTATTACTTACTTTTATTACTTTTATTATTTATTTATTTAACACTTATAGACTGTTTCGTTTTTGACAGTCATAGATAATTTTCGTCAGTAATAGTCAGTGTTGCCACCTCATTTTTAGAAAAAGCGCTTTTTGAGAAGCTAAAAAGAGCTAGATAGGGCAAGATTGAGCATCAAAAGGTTTTCCGTTTAGAATGCTGAAATAGTTTTTTTTAGATCGTCTAAAAAAAACGTCTTCATGACCGATGAAATACCAAAAAAGTACTCGTTAGCATGTCGAATCTTCATAATTTGGTAATATTTTCAAGACAGTGAAAAAGAGCTAGATTGCCCTTTTTGGGCTAAATCGTTAAAAAAGGAGTTCACCTACACTAAAAAGAACACAAAGGGGCTAAGGTGGCAACATTGAGTCATAGACAATTTTCGTCAGTAATAGTCTTAAACAAAAAAAAACCAGAGTGATTTGAGTGTTGGCTGTGGCCCAGCGGAGGCTCTTTACTGGCATCATTTTGGCATTCCGGTTAGAAGGTCATGGTCGGCGTTAGTTGCTGTTTTTCATGTGCCACATTATGCGCAATTATTGTCGTGATTACAAATGACGTTATTTTGCGCTATGTTTGTTTGGTTTGTATATGAAAATAGTGTGAGAGACAAATTGTTTAAAACCAGGCTTTTTTGTATTGACGCGTAAATGGTGTAATGGTTGCGACGTCGGCTACTACACCAAGGTTTCCGGTTCGAGTCCTGGTTAGGACAATTTGTGTCCAACATGGTCTGGTAAAAAAAAGTATATTTATCCATTCTTTCGTATCCATTATACAGGATAGATGCTCAATTTAGGGCTAGATGTGTGAATGTCTTTGGATATTTATTTATTCCCTGTGTTTCTGTTTCTAGTATTTTCTCTATTTTGTTTATAAAAAGTAATCTTTTTTTCTGCCAATGATGACACAAGAGGTTGTACCAGCGGAGATAACTCGGCTAACCTTATCGGTTAATGACCGACGCCTTCTCTTATCGGACTTTTAATTGAAGTTTTATTTATTGTGTCTCAAGTCCCATACATATTGGGATGCCTTCCCTCACAGCATGGGTATGGGGAGTTCAACAGTTCAGCAGCACAGTGTACAGCATGGTGTGTAACCCAGCTATGCGGGCCCAGTGCGGATGTTTCGTTGTAAACAACTTCAAACCTAAGTAGCCGGGAGAAATGGCCTAATGTGCCTTCCGAAGCGTAGGACTTGAGATAATATTTATCCGTCGACGACCCATGGCTATTGTTGCTTGACTTTTGCGATCGTCAACCGAATGCACTAGCTTATACGTCATCGAGCCCTCACTCCTCTTTGGTGGCGCTAACGCCGCACCAGAAGTTCCAAAGTCAAAGCCTAGTTGCTAACATGCTTACATCTACACTAATATTATAAAGAGGAAAACTTTGTTTGTTTGTTTGTTTGGTTGTAATGAATAGGCTCAAAAACTACTGGACCGATTTTAAAAAATCTTTCACCATTCGAAGCTAAATTAATCCCGCATAACATAGGCTAAATTTTATTTTGAAAAAAATAGGGTTCCGTAGATATTTTGGGTTTTTCGGACAAAAATGGAAAAAACTACAGAAAAGTTGCTTTTTTGCGTATTCTGCCTAAACTATAAAAGATAGAAAGAACTATAAAATGTTCTAACTAAGTGTAGATCTCATTAATATCTACAAAAAAGTCCGCGACACACTATACCTACCTATGTCGGGTGAAGCACAACAACCATTTTTTTATTTAAAAAAATTGAATTTTTTTTTGGTTACATTAAAACGCGTTTATTTTACTCATGCTACTAACCTTAACAAAATAAATTATTTATCACTAAGAAAGTTACGTAGATAATATTTGGTCTTTGAATGATTAAAATTGGACGTTTGGTTTTCAGTTATGGCGAAATTAAAATATTATTGCTGCTGCACGGCCGTCCCGTTGCAAAGTGGGCGTCGCATTGGCGGGGGTGCGCATGCGGGAGGGGTATATTATCCAATTTAATATTTTAAATACATTGTTGAATAAGATCTAAGTAGTTCTTTACAGCATTATGATTTAAATGAACATTTTCGAAGATATTAAATATATAAAAATTGCGGTGCGTAGCGTTGGGTTGTTTGCGGCGATACCGGCCGACGGGAAGCCGGGAGCGTGCCTTTTACGATCAACAACATTGCTCCGTGCGAAGCAGGGGCGGTCGCTAGTAACAATAAACTATCAAGATGCGGAACTCACACGAAAAGGTGTCCGCGCAAAATTCTGCCGTCGACGTTTAGGGTCAAAATTAAATGAATATTTATGTTATAAATTCATAATATACATATAACTATACATGCTCGGATTTTTTTTGGTTGACATTTCTTCGTGATTGTGCTTGTTTATTGTTTATCTAAGCTTACACGATACGTGATTGGTATACGGTATAGGGTTATTTCAATAAAGCGTAAGGGAAACTCTAATAATGACTGACGGATGTACTAGTACTATAGTATATCGTTCAAGGTGGGTCTATAATCAGAAACACACTTGTAAAGTTATTTATGTGAGCAATACAAGTAAAACATACGCTAAGTAGTATATGAATTGAATATTTTAAACAGTTTCTGAACTAATGTATGATGGACAGGAAAAAATAAGTGAAGGTCGGTCGTTTAATATTTGATTTATGAAATTCTATTCACTCTGTGATATATCCGTAGTTCAATGTCGTATACTTTAACACGATTGTCGCGTTGTTTCATGCCGGTTTTCCGTGAGGTTGTGGGTTACTCCGATGATGGTTAACCGGATCAGTTGTCGGCAAGTTGAAGAGGTAGCGCACTGGTCGCGTATGTCGCAGAATCGATGGAGCAGAAAATGGGAGAGACCTATGTGCAGCAGTGTATAGATTGAAGAGACAGAGAGAGATGGTTAACGAACAAATTCCTGATCTGATAGTTGATGATATGCCGCCTATATCCTAAGAAAGCAATCTTTTCCCACTTTAAGTATAGTTTGAAGATCCTCGTTTTATATTTTATGGAAAACTTTATTTCAATGAGCTTTGTAATCTGCAGTTTCACAAGGAGCTTTATTCTCCAACAGTGTATGCTTTGTTATAATCTAGTACATAATGTGTACTCTAATAAATAAATTTAAAGTGTTTTTAGTTGCAAAGTAGTCGTGATTATGGTTCATTTAATAATTTGTAAGATAGTTGCTGGATCTCGCTGCTACTTTGGTTTCACTCACGCGCGTAAATTGATACCTTGTGTTCACGTGAGAAATTTTTATGACTGTATATCTCATTATGGTTTTAGGAATTAATGTTAAATAATTATTTAGAGAGGAAAAAATCCATTTAAAATAAAATTAAAAAGAGCCTTAAGATTAAAAGGATAACAATGTCCCTAGACATTGTAATGTTTTTTTTTCGCGTAAAGTTAAAATTAATAAATAGAGATGCCACAACATACCAGCGTATTGCATTTTCAAATAAATTGTATAGATGTCTCTAACGTAATACATTGGAGAATAAAAGTTTAGGTAAGTATATTTTTTCTTTCTTGTCTCAAATCATAATTTAAAAATAAATGTTTTCATAGTTTCTGCAAGAAATAACTCATTGTACTCGTTTGTCAAGCACATTTTAAAAAGACATACGAGAACTTGAAAGGACATGTTTTGTTTATGACGCTATAATACATAAAGTTAGTTATTCAAGATCTGCCAGTTTATAAATACCTATGAAATGAAAATAACAAACTAGGAGTTCTATAGTTCAAGCATTTCATATACTTAAATTCAATTATTTACCTAGTTACCGGATGACAGAGTTCGCTGCTAGAATTGCTTTTTCGTGTATTTTGATTTTATTGCTAATACAAAGGAAATGTTTTTTTTTCATAAGTCGTAATACTTCAAAAGCCTTTTAAGTTTTCATTAGGATATCTAATATGTGCGTTGCGTTTTTTAGCAAGAGCTTTTACTGTTTGCTGTTAAAAGCTCTGTTAGTCAAATGCCACCTCAGATGTGGCGAACCAAACATAATAGCGGAACGATAGTAAGACCACTTTTCATTGCACCGATATACATGGCCTCTATGCCCTTCGAGAGTCGTTTCCCTACCACCAAGACGCCAATAGGTACTCGAATAATATCTATCGAGCCGAAAGTAAAAGTTCGGCCTCTCCGCAGATGAAAGTAATGCAACTGACTAGTTTGTATTAGTTTCGCTCTCGTCTACTCCCACTGCAACAACGTCCACTCCAACGCACCGGCTAATGTATTCCGCTGTTTTTACTATGTCACAGGTCGCCATATGACGTGCGTGTCTTGTCCGGTGTATACCAAGTCGAATTCAAAGTGAGATCTCACTTGTTGCCAAAGATGGAACGTTTTTGTGCGCGTTTACATAACCGATGTTGCAGTATTGAATATTTAATATTGTGTGCGAAAACACGCGAATAAAACGAAATTTTATACCAAGTGTGATTGCGTTCGAGAGAGAAAGTGATGTTATATGGCGCGTGCGCCTGACGGATTTACATGACGATGACGTTTGCGGTTCGCGTTGCGAAAACTGCATGGACTACTTGCGCATGTGACGCGGGCTGTGCGCTTAAATACTATTACTCACATGCTATATATTACCACATACGTTATAACATAACATTCCGAAACTAATAATCAATGACAATAGGTCACGAAATGTCAAGATGCTGTCAAACAACGACCGAAATCCGTTTCGTTTGGATTGTCTACGACTATCCGTAGTCGTTGTTATGTCAGATCTAACGGTCATGAAAAAAACGTTGAACTCAAAACCCAAATCAAGATCAAGATCACGTCAATGTATCATACAGCGGGATGTAGGTATTGAAAGAGAAATTTGTGTCATCGCCGAATTCGTCCGTTCGTTCAGCCGCCGGACCGTGAGCCTGTTGTCGGAGTAAAAGTGTTCCAAAAATTGAAATTGTACCTCGCAAAATTACATTGCGATTTCGCCGTAACGAGGCCAACGATGTGGGTCGAGTAACAGCTATCTGTTAGAACTGATACTTTTTCGTTTGTAGCGTTTTTCAGTTCACCCAAGAGGCATTCAGTTCACGGTCATTGAAGTTCGGTCGTTAGTAATCATGGAGTCATTTTATGAATAACAAATAGGCTGAGTGTTTAACAAGCGTGTCTTTGTGATGTCTAGAAGTTGGTCAGATGATTTTGTTTTATTACAAACCATATTATATGTCGCTACGCGTATTACCTTAACACTTTTTTCATATTAAGTTGTAATATAATGAGTTTGCTTACGAAACAAATAGGGTAATCTTCGAACAGATGTTTACTTTATCCCGCATTATATTATTATAAAAAGCAAACGTAATCGATTTAATTAATATTTATTTATTTATTCCAATTAACATTAACATTACAGGAGGCCCAATGCGTTAATGTATAGAATTTAAACGACACAATTTTCCTTAAAATTAAAATAACATAAAATAAAAAACAACTTTGCAACATGTAAAATGAATGGTGGAACTTATTATAGAATTAATTAATCTTTCCACATGATGACGACCTCAATCAGATATTTATACGGAGTAATCCCTATGAATAAAATATCTTTTTTTTATATATTTACGTTTTTAGGCTATTTGTAAATATCTGTTTAATTTTTCAATTAAAAAATATTTTGAATGAATAAAAAAATAAATAATATGAATTAAATTAAGTAACTGTGTTTTTAATTGATATTCATATATTTGATTATTATTTTATAACAATGTAGATCTATCAATCCCTATAGCTAACTTCAGTGTCCTATTAACTTTACATCGATTGAAATTAATTATGAACATAACGACAAATGACAGTTAGTATATTCAATAACCCTGTATCAAAATATAAATGGACTTCGACATTTCGATAGTGCAAGGAAAACAAGTGACATTGACATTGTTAGTGAAATGAAGAGTCGGTCGGGTGTGATCCCGATAACCTATAGCGACCTGGAGCGCGACTGGAAAGCGTTTGAAATTTCGTCTACACAAGATAAACTAAAAGACCTTTCCCCTATACCACGCTGATATATGAACGCATTGACTATGGATGTATCCATTGATTTATGTTATAACAAAAGGGGAGTACCACCACCTGAAGGTTTAACGTAAGTATTTACAGGAAACTTTGTATGTGTCTAAATTGTGATGCGGTAATGAATGAGATAGACTGCTTGCAAAAGGTCGCGGGCGACTGTTGAATGCAAATAACTTCCGACCGGTGGAGGTAGAGATTTTTGTGGGATTTACGTTCAGCTGTTGACAAATAACATGGCTGAAATGATAATGATGCGGTGATTCTTTTCTTCTTAAATAGTTAGTTTCCTTAGAGTTAACTAATCCTTAAGAGTTTCTAGTCACTTTACCAGCAAAGCAAAATATAGTGCAGTTTTCCAAAACTTTAAGAATGTAATAAAATTATTATTGAAAATATTTATTCGGCGTTTTATACTTAACATTCATATTTTATAATTGTTAGAGCTAAACTCTGCCACAAACTAAACTCTTTTACTAATTCGTTGTTAAAGTCTATAAAGTCGAAATGAGCTATGTGCCGCCCACGTACTGCGCGATCCCAATTCGAAGTACAGTTAACTTTTTAAAAGACAAAATCAAAAGGCCAATACAGTTTGCTACTTTCAATGTGCCAGAGGTTTTTTGTACTGTTGCTATAAAAAAATATTCAGACTATCTGGCCTCGTTCTTTCTTCATGCTTTCGCTGTTTATCTTGCATGCTAATCTTGTTGCTAAGCGGATCATTAATTTTAAAAATTTCGTTTTTTTTAAGTATATGCGAATATATTTATGACATCATTTTTTTTCGAAATACACGTATAGGTCATAAAAAAAACATGAGATATTCAACAAAGCTTTATATGTAATATTTGTGTTATGTGATGTTTGTGTTATTTGGGTTAGATGGCGCTGTGTGAATGTCATTGGATATTTATTTAAAAACCGATCATAGTATTTCGCGATTCTTAAATATGGGTTCCGAAAGGTAAATACAAATAAATTATATATTTAGATTTTTTTTGTTAAATTTTGAGCATAGTGATTTACTATAACACGTGTGACTTTATAAATCATTCTTACAAACTAGTGTTTGTTAATTTTTACAAAGGTAGTCGGAACGTGCATATGCTTGACCAAACACCGGGGTTGACACAAGTGGTTGCTTCGTGCGTAGATGATAATTACAGCAAATAAAAAGGAGTTCGTTGACATTATGTAGTAATGGAAAGTTATGAATATGCATTGTGAACTTAGAAACATTGAGCTGATGCATTATATACTTTAAAAAAATACATAAAACAGCCAACTTCTGGGCTTAAGGCCTTCTTCAATATGGTTAAGTGTTTTGCCATAATCACCAAGCTTGGCAGGGTTGGAAACAATTGTAGCTTTTGAAGTTAAGGTGCTACCCGTTATAATTTTACATAGAAAACACCCAGACCAATATCTGGGTATTTTCTATGTGAAATTTGTATGGTATTTACAAAAAAAGTATTTAAGTATGTTTATACGTAAGTATGTTTATACGTTGTTAAGAACCATACGACAGGCTAATGCCTAGTTTGGGGCTAGATGGCGAAGTGTATATGTCAGTGGATATTTATTATAATCGAATCTGCCGTCACCACACGTCTAATCTGTCCCCAAGTCGCCTTTTATGGCACTCACAGGAAGAGTTTGGGTGGTGACAATTCTATTCTACGTGGCGTCATCATACGCCTTATTAAAAAATGTTTTTAATGTGTGATCTCTACGTATCCGGATTAGGCCCGCGACTCTTTTTCGGTTTGCTCCCTCCATAGCTATACTGTCTCGAAAGGCCTGTGCTCTGCATAGGTATTATAGGCCAAATATTTGTATACTTATTAGACTATTCATTTTGATAGACTTATAAATAAAAAATAGACTCAAAAAACATGGGTTATATAAATGTTATAATTCTAACCATACTAACCTGTCATCCTCTATTTAATACACTTTGTGTGTATATTAGGACTGTCGTTAGTTTTTTTCTGTTACGTTGTCAGGGTTTCGAACTGGTTTTCTTGTACATAAACCGGTCCCATGATGTGTTTGCCTGCTACTTTGGGGGTGTAAGCCGCTAAGTGGTTCTTTAAGACCGTGAACGGATGCATTGTATGCAGGACGTTGTTTATTTGGTGCCTTATGTGATTTTAAGGTTTTTATTATTATATCGGAGGTTTTACTAAAAGCCACGGACGTATAAAAATATGGACAGAGTCTCGCTGACAACAAATCTCGTCTTAGGGGCGAGCTCTTTCTACGCAGAAAATAACTTTATGGGTTGAGACAGACAACAAAGTAATTTTATAAGAATCACTTTTATTTTTTGAGGAAAGCAATCCTAAAACGATAGTAAGATTTCGCTATCAAAAATACTATACATAATTCCCTACAAATTAAGTAAGATTTCTCTATCTAAATAACAATTCAATATTCCTTCAAAAGTACTTGAGTTAGGTTCCTCGGTTAAAAGTACGATTTCAAATTCCCTACAAAGTAAGTGAAATGTCTCTATAAAAATATAATTCAAAGTTCCTTTAAAAAGTATGTAAGATTTCTTTATCGGAATTACAATTCAAAATTCACGACTGGGCGCTTGGTAACGTAAAAAGACACTTTATCAGAGTTCGCAGCCCTGTGCCAAAAAATATCATAACTGGTTATGTTACTCTCTCTTTAGCTTGCATTTCTTCGGTATTGTCACTGTAAACCGGATTTTAAGCATCCGCCAACGGTGCAGGTTGTTTTTAGTTTACAATAAAATTATTATTTATTAATATTATTTCTTATCAATGTATTCAATGTGTGAATAATTAATCTGAGTAATTATAAAACTAAGTAGTTCATCTTGTCTCAAACTAAGCGGCTTGATTTTTTTTGTCTCGACTGCACTTGTATCAGTATGTAAGACTCACTAAATCTTCAGGTGTTTGATACGAACACAGATTTCTTGTATATTCCGATATCTGTGGATACGAACGTGATACAATAAGCCTGGTATGGCGTAGCTAATTAATTAGCTGTGTATACTTAACAGTTACATAATTATTTATCTAGATTTTTGATAATTGATATAAAAATATTTGAATTTATCATTTTTTAATTTCTCTACGTTGTTAAAATTTTATCAGACTTTTTTTAAAGGATTTTGGTAAACATTTTTGAATAGTACATATATGTACGTAGTTAAAACCCTGATTGTAGTACTAATAGACATGTTCAAGCATACCAATGTGTGTACTGCACTAGGAATGGATTTAGGAACTATTGGTGTCGTCACTAACTTTTAAACCATTACACCATATAGGTTGTCGTTATTAAGTATATTTATTTTTATATTTGATTATTTAAATCGCTATTAAAATCACATCAGCAATAAGCCTTTTTGATAATGCGCACTTCGGGTATAATACCCACTGTATGACAAGGCAACCCTCAACGACTGATCATATAGGGATTTTGGGCTTTTACTCGCCGCGCTTGTCAAATAAATGCTGTTCGACCAGTTCCTCGTTTCTTTGAGGTGGGATGCACCACGAGCAGGTTTAGGTTTCAAAAGTTGTATGCAGGAATCTAGGACCTGACACGGAGTTATTTGTATTGTTTACTGATAAATTTAATTTATGCAGACTGTCAAATTTTCAAATGCAAGGTGTAAAGTCCGTTCCTATAGTTATAATCTATTCAACGTCGGAATTGATATTGCCTTGTGATGTGACATGTATTTCATCATTGGTGTGGCTTGTTAAACGATTACAGGGTAGCGTTTCGTTTCTTCATTTACACGTTCCACTTCGTCCAATAAGCGGAGGTGAATAGTGTCAAATTGTGGCACTAGAGCTCGTCGTAGGTGACCTTGTGTTATACGACGCACTCCGGTTTTGACTGTAGTTTTCCATCGGCTAACATTGTACCTAACGTTTTTCCTTCATGTTTATTCAAAAGGCTAATGAGTGCGGTATCTTTCAGTTTTCGGTGTACTTAAATGTGGCGAAATTTCAATACAATTTAGGTATTATCCAATGAATCTTACATAACACTAGTTATGCGTTCAATAGAAATAGAAATCATCAAAACAATTTCTTTGAAGAAAATTTTGGTAGTTTACAAAAGCGGTTGGTGTTCAGAGTAAGAGTTCAAAAATATCACAGCATATCAGTGATGTACACAATAGTGGTCAGTACTGAATCATGAGACTGAAAGTGAAGTTCCTGCATATTTAGCCAAAAGTACTTACTACCGTGATTGTTTTAAAGAGTAGGTGTATTTATGACTTTAGTGATGATTACTTATAAGTATAACTGAGAACTTCAGCTTTTAAATAAAGCAATTAATGAAATCGGTGAGCATTAAACATTTGTTATTTAGATACATTTTGGCCTTTGTCCGCTGATAGCTTTCACTGTTTCACCGGATAAGTGGCGAACGCAAATATCTAACGGAAAAATTTACGCATTAAGTCTAAGTGCTTCTCAGAGTAGGGAAGAAAGATTTTTGGTTAATAGGGAGCAGTAGGTAACCCGTTAACATCAGGTTTGCCTGCTCGAATAAAAACGCCTCTCGAGTTTATCTACAGCGTCTTTGGCACAGATCTAGATGTGCGGGTTCGAGATTAACAATGTCAAGGCACAGTTATATGTTGCGCAATAATAGGCAGTTCGTACGTGCGTGTAACGAGCGGACATCACTAAATTGCTTCACGTTCATTTTCATGCACTCACCGACATGGTGTCCTGGCGTCCGATAAGAAGTGCATTAACGAAAGTGACCGTGTGGATTTAGATTCCTCGGTGCACTTTCCTTGACGATAATTCGTAAGTACAAAGCCGGTTCAACCCTCAAATGTATGTAGGTATTTTTTGGTGTTGTTTAAATCCTGCTATGTGGACAGTGTTCAAGAGTAAGGCCATTATGATAAAAAATAAATGCAATAAATTCTAGGTGGTGTTTAAATTGCGGGTGTTAACTTTTTTCTGAGGGCTTACTGCCATCTCCTAAAGCAGTATTATTATTAGGATACTTCGCCTTTTCTGTTACAATACAGCTGTTTTAAGAGATAAATAAATATCTACTGACACACACAACGCTATCTAGCCCCAAACTAAGAATTAGTCTGTAATATGGATACTAAACAACGGATGGCGGTAAGCTAACATACAATCCTTATTATTGCATGTGTCCACCGATAAACGAATGCCTTGACTAATTACTTTAATGCGACCAAGGAATTGTCTGCAGTCAACATGCTGCCATCGGTTAACAGCCAGCCATCTTACTCATTTATCCGGTTTATCTGTTTGGATATTGGCCTACGCTTCTTTTACCGTTCTGTGGCAACTCGAGAACATTCCCATTTTATCGGCCATATATTGCACTTCGGTTCCTTAAGTCTCCAAACAAACTTATATAAATAAACTACTAAGCACCCCCACCCTTGGTGCACGCACCTCAAAAACATCAACATTGTTATAAAAATAAGTTTTTTGGTGCTTGCACGCGGACCCTCTACATAACTATTGGTATTATTCCTTTGGACGTTAGCCTTCTCTGTCTTATGATTGCCCTCTCTGTCTTATAGTTGATCGGGCCCTGGTGAGTCTTTGACGTGACTTAGGATACCGGAGTATAAGTTAAGAGTTGGCCGATGCCTTCTCGGGTTACAGGACGTCGCGCCCCACGGCGTACCGTGTCCTCTGCTTGTTTATGTCGGCGATCCTTTCTTAAATTGATCGTTTTGAACTTATGAGGTATTGTTTCGCTTGATTTGTTTTTATTCCATACGTAGGTAACTGAGCATATGGTTCACCTAAGTGATACACCACGTGAGAGGGAACAGGAAATGTAGGGAAGCGAAAGAGTTTCAGTCCTCCGATCTTAGGGCGACGCCCCAGCGTCGTCGCAACGTAAAGTGTTTTTCACCATTCTCTCTCTCTCTCTCTCTTCAACCTATCGCAGTCCACTGCTGGACATAGGTCTCCCCCATTTTTGTTTTTCACCATTATTTCAGTCAAAATAAACTTTTGGTTTTAGCCGTTTAAAGTTCTCAGGTGACCCCAGATGATAATTATCTCTTATAAGCACTGTATTGGTTTTCGACATCATTATTTACAGTATATATAGAGTTACAAACACACACGTATTGAGTCTAGGCAAAGGCCGTTTAGTTCGTGTTACGGACACAAGGTAACGAATCTATCATAGCTTCGACAACTTATTTAAATCAAATTAAATACTTATTGATATAAATAATGATTTTTGAGGTTCGTGAGTTAGGTCGACGAATCGCGTAGATCTAAAAATCATCGCAATGGTCAGTGATAGGATTGGTAACTTCTCAAGTGACAAAGCACCACCCGATCCGTATTGTGCGTGGTGGTTTCGGGCCTCTATCCCATATCCGGCTTTTGAGTTTATAGATGTGACCTTACTTCGAAGTCTCTATCGCCTGTACCATTGGGAGCGTTCTGGAGAAGTATTCGGACTTCTGCGTTACGTTTCACCATGTTACATCTCGGTGGAATATTAAATTTCTTCATATTATCTCGGTGACTGAACATCCACAATGCGTTTTTATTTTATTTATTTATTAGGGCAACCAACAATTAAGTCTAAAGCAACAAGAAATCAGAGACAAATATAAACTTAAAGCCAAGTGTCACCATACTTATAGGTTGACACAGCATGCAATACGGACTTTCAGTGTTGAAAATAATCATTTTTTTGAGCAGTTATTTTCTGCGATTTAATACTTAACTATAGAACATGTTACTATTGTAAACGTCTCATGAACGAATACGCTCTAGCGTCCTTGTATAAAAGCGTAATCTGATTCAATTGGCAGGCGTAACATTTTTAGCGATGCAAATTTTAAAGGGCGGCCTCCTGAACTTAAAAATCCTTCCACTTGACTTTTATGGTAATTATTCCCGACCTTCAAACGTATCCAATAAGCTCTATTAGTGTAAGTGGATAAGGATCCCAACTATTATTATACCGCTTCTTAAAACAAAGAATCAATTCTATATGTAACAGTTCTTTGAAACTTAAAGTTATCACAGATTGGTTACTAATAATTAACGAGTGTTGTGCTCTTATCAGACAATATAAATCATTCGCCCAACGACATTTAGCAGCTGCTAGTGGAAATTAATACATGCATTAGCATGATTTGATTTGCAAATAAAGTGTAGTCACGCAGTAAATGGTAGCTGTAATGCAAAGAGCTTTCGACAGTACTGGAACTAGAAATACATTAGCAATAAAAGTTAGAAAACTGAGTCAAAGCCAAAAGCCTGTTATTCAATTTAGGCTTACATAAACGTACTTATGAAAGTCAAACTAAAAAGATTACATTAGCAAAGTAAAACATTCAAATAAATTAATATCCACTCAAAATCACACAGCGCCATCTAGCCCAAGTTAAGCGTGAAGCTTGGTATATATATATATACAAAATAAACATATAATATATATATATATATATATAATATAATAATATATATATATATATATATAATATATATATATATATATATATATATTATTATATATATATAATTTATATATATATATATATACATATATGTTCATTTTTTGTAAATCCACACATATTATACATAAAAACCCAGACCAATACAAACAGACATGTTTATGTACACAAATGTGTGTACTGCCTGTAAATCGAACTCCAAACCCTAGGTGTAGTACACGACGTCTCAACTAGTACATCAAATGGCTCGTCAAATGAATAAATGGATGAATTTTGATACTTAATAAGCGTTTTGGTTAATGAGGTCCACTTCTGCCAACGGTATGAGAGCCATGCTTAGCACGAATGTGCCTGTTCCACCGGAGTGACATCAAAACCTTACAGAAGACAGTTTTCGTCGAATGAGTGAGGTTACCGGAGGCCTATAAGTCCCACTACCCTTCCACATATTTCCTTTTTTATAAGTCGTAGCGCTTTCGGATCTGCGACATCACTCACATTTACCATCAGGTAAAGGTCTGCTCGTTTGTCTTACCTATGAAATAAAATACGTTCTACCTCAGGTCTAAAACTATGTATGTAAGTAGATTGATAAATTATGAACTAACTAACTAGTACACTGCACACCACCAGTAGATGTTGTGCAGCATTGTCGCTAAATTCAGTAGTCCAGCTTACTCACTACCCATAGCTTAAGCATACGACTTGTGTGGTCTTATTACCATAAGAGAGAAGTTAGAAGTTAGCTCCTACACCAAGGGTTCCGGGTTTGGACCCCCAATCTTTGTATTGGTATGGGTTTTTATAATACGTATGTATTACAAAAAATATTCAATAGTGTATCGGTTGTTCAGTACCCATAATATAAGCTCTGCTTAAATTGTGACCGAATGGCGCTGTGTGAATGTCTCCGAATATTGACAGTACATATTTACATTTATTTAATCTTTGTACGGTTTTAACTAAGGATTGGTCTCACAACATGCAGAATTAAGTCAACCAGTAGCACTGGTTCATAGAAATCCGTACCGGCCACCGATTTATATTAAATGGTAATTGTTCTTTGATTAAGACGTTGCCTTTTAATTAACAACGTAACCCAATTCCAGTGCTGCAAGTGAAACTGTTTTTAAAAACGACTTCACTTTTGCTCGTTAAATATATGTATCTGGTATAGCGGAATGCAATTTATTTTTATTTGGAAGGGAAATATATAAAGTCACAGCAATTTGATTCTTATTAATTGGGTGTTAGGGCTATAAGTCCTTTTTTATTTGTTCATTAGTATTTGAATTTTGAGCTTGTGGCTCATCTGATGGCAAACAGTGTATGAACATCAGCAATACCACTGGCACATTTATGACGTTGCCTAAAGAAAACACTCTCAGAGCTTCGTTCGTAATTATTATCACCAAGCTCATTATCTTGTGCTAAAAGGCACCATGGGCTGGATACGATTACTTTGGACCTGAAAGTTGAAGGCTAGATGCAATTTCATATGACATGTCGAACTCAATAGGGTATGGCCTAAAATATCGACTAAGCTATTTTTATTAATCCATGGCATTACGACGTTACGCTTTTTGGACGCACTTTTTATACCATTTTGATAATTTAAATAAAAAACGGATAATCATAACAATAGTTTCAGGTGTGAGAACGATTTGTAACTAGTATTTCAGATGATGACATATTTTGAACCCAGTGAACCACCCTATTTGTGTTACCTATGCTTTGAGTTTGTTTTTATTGTGATACCTTTTGTAACTAGTTGAAAACTTTTACTGCATTCATACTTACTAATGCTTATTACCAGGAAAATAAAAGCCACACCTGGCGAATAAGTCTATACAAATGTCCCGCTAATTACCCGGTAACTAAAGTATAATTAATCCGAAAAGTATAAACCGATTATTGGCACAAAAAGGTTTTTCAGAGTTAATAATGGGAATGTGGGCCTAATTGGTGAATAAAATAAAATAAAAACCACAAGCAATCACGAACTACAGTTGAAAACAATACATATGCATAAATAATTAATTACTACGAGCTGGCATTTAATAAATTAAATATTATGCACGTATCATGTGACAAATTAAAAGTTTCCGTGAATATACAGTTAAAAATTATTTACTCATGCTGACGAGCTAACAAAATGAGGTACGTATTACAAAACAAAATACGACGGACCAAATCTCGTTTTAGAGGGTGGGTGAATCTTAAAAGGGGGATAAAATGCGTCCGGTCTCAATACTCCTTCTTAATAAAACCTGAATTGATCGCAACAAGGTTTTAAAATACTTAAACTATTATCACAACTATTAACACATAAAAAAAGAACATCATCAACATACTTTAATTACAAAATTAAGTCTAAATGTGCTTCAAACGTCATTATCCCGCATGTCCCACAAGGCTGTGCGTGATATCAAGTCTGATAAAAAATCATGCAAACCCAAACGTCTTATTCCTATATGCCAATTCATTCTCAAATATTAAAAGTCTAATTATCGTAAATTATACACATTTCTTTCATATTAATCTAGAAAACCAAACCTCTAAAAGTTTGTCATAAAAAAAATCATTATACGCATCAAGAATGGTTTTAATAAATCTTAAGTAAAAGTTCAAATTCACGTTGAGTTTGAAGCCGCGATACGCTCCCCGCATCTTTCTCAGTCGAGCTGCAAGAGTGGAACGGAGTGCAGTATCGCGTTATCGACCAGGTAAGCTTAAATTTCGTTCTTACAATTTGTCATCTAAAAAGTCATTATACTTTTGCTGTTTGCTGTTGGAAGTAATCGTCATATGAACCATATCGTTTGCTGCTTGTATGTATCGAATGTGAACTTATTCAAATCAATCTGCTTCGATGCAGGATTGTTCAGTTTCAACCGGTAAAGACCTTTTTTCTCGATTTCGTCATTTCACCAACATCATTTTCCTCAAAATCTGTGTTGGTATAATGACAAATAGGTAATATAATGATATGTTCCGTTTCCAATAATGATAGCTGTTGAGGATAATGACTCTTTGCTTTTAAGAATACTTTAACTGTAATTTTAAAATATACATTATTTTATTAAATATTATTAATTTTGAATATTGTTTTAGACGTTTAAGTCTGCTAATAACATTAGTTTTAAAGCTTTGCGTGTGTTCAACTTTGTTTAAAATAACGTTTATTACGTGTTTAAATAATGTTTATTCGTGCTTTAAAATTAAAACTTTTAATAAGTTTAATTAAATAATTAAAACTTTATAAGTTTTAATTTTAAAGCACGAATTTTTGTTTTAAGGTGTTAATGAAAATGCCGCCAAAAATATAAAAGCTACAGAAGAAC